>JAULKO010000275.1:0-12144 GCA_032356045.1 Mediaster aequalis | reverse complement strand
CTCATTGACACCTTGCAGACTTCCTCATCTTTTTTCAGGACAAAGTTGTATGCACCATTCAGCAGTGCACTTTGGATAATCTTCTTAGTCATCTCACCCCGTTGAGCAATATTAGTGTAGAGATTCTTCAGAGCATGAAAATGCTGGTTGCATGTTTTGATCTTCTCTGAGATATTCTTAATGCCTAGCTTTCTACTCTCAGCAATGGCATCGATGAGCTTCTCTGGCGTGTCCAAGATCTCAATTCTCAGGAAAGTCCCCATGTAGCGCTGAACTTCGATAAGATCTGACACAGTTGATTCATTGACCAACGAATCTGACCTCTCCTCCACTGCATCAGTAAGGTTACGGAGGTCATCATCGATGATTGGCTTCAGAAACTGAATTAACTGTTCCGAATGAATCAGCTCACTTATAGTACTCCAGTCTTCGTCATTAAACTTTCTGTCTACACCTTCGATTCTCTCAATGGCAAGGTGAAGCGTTCGTAGTGGTATCATCGCATTTGCAGAATCGAATATATTGACCACTGTGTGTACATCTCGAAGGAGGACACACGTATCTTGATCGGGCACTTCAAATGTTTGGAACAGGCACTGCAACTGTGTGGCATACTGAATGGTTATCTTCAGCTTCACCCAACTTTTTAAATAAACTTTGGATTTGTCATCGATGGGTTTGTCAATGAACTTTGACATTTTATTAAGCTCCATAAGAAGTTCGCCATTGTCGACGCCGTCAAACATACATCTGATGTCACCGGCTTTTGCAATCAGACATCCCTGGGCAATGTCAAAACAAAGCTTTCTGAAGAACGGTAGACACTTTGTTGAAACTAGTTCGGCAAATCCAGTTAACAGTGCTGGTTTGTCATCAGTGTCGCTTGTATTTTCTTCACATTCACTTGAAGTGTCCGAGTCAAACGTTTCATGGTCAGACACAGTTTCACTGGTGCTGCTTGGCGACACGTCGCAACTTTCAGATTCAACATATTTTAGGCAGATGTTAGAGAACAACTTCGATGTTGTTATCGTTTCCACTTCGATTGCGGTTTCAAGAATTGGTCGTAAAACTCCCCAGTAATTTTCGTCAACAAGACTCTTGAAACATATGTCGCTGTCGGGTTCAATGTCCTGCCTCCTATGTCGGACTTCCTTTTGAATCTCCTCCATTTCAGCTTGGCACGTGGTCTTTGCCAACTTTTTGTAAAAGGAGATGAATCCTTCAATTTGATGCAGTCGTCGATTATGCATTTGAGTAACAGCCAATGTATCTTGGAAAGACTGGTCCCGCTTTGTGGCAGACTCTACATCTGGATGATGATTGACAATTTTGCACAGCAACAGCAAATTGTCGAAACACTTTGCGTTTGAAAGGTCGTTGACAAACTGTACCGTGACTGTCTTATCCAAAAACGACTTCTCCACTGATCCGAGTACATTCATTGCTGCCTTGTAACTCTCATGGCTTTGCAGTCCTGTACAAGCTGTCCCTCTAGTCTGGAAAATGAGTTTCCAAAAGCTGAACTCTACAGCAATTTTGAAAACATCATCTTGGACTCCAGCTACGCTGTCAAGGAAGGCCACGATTACATCCTCTGCAAATCTGTAAAAGTTAAGTATATTTTATAATAAATTTACCTTTGACACACAATGGCTGGCATACAGGATAAAAGATGCAGTAAAATTAAAATTAAAAATAATTAACCATCAAACATTCAAAAAATGCAATGAGAAAAACTTGTTGCCCCAAATTGGTTGGTGTGTAAAGGGCGTGGCACCCGCAAGTCAGCAGCCGATTTCACGAAATAGTGCATAACATATGCCTTGAGGAAATGTGCAAATACGCCTTGAGGAAATGTGCAAATAGCAAAGGCTATAAATGTTTGAAATATCTGAATGGTTCACGGGGAAAGGGCGTATCCGTGGCTATTAAGTTAATAGTGTCAACATTGATGAACATTCTATTCCTCCCCTTTCCCCTTTGTGGTGGGCGGTGTCCAGTGAAAACAATTACTATTATTGTGTGTATCTGGAGTACCATTGGTTAAACTTACTGTGAATGGAGGTGTATATTGCCATTTGGTGCATGTGGTGACAGTAGTTTACAGATGTTGGAGGGTGTCATCTTTCTGTTATGGATAATCCAGATTATGTGTTTCGTTGCCAGTTCTGTTTCTTGGTCAGAACAGGTTTCTTTCAAGTCTTTAGATGAACTCCTAAATACAATATCAAGGAGTGCGCTGAGTTGGTTCTCTTTAAGTACGAATTTAATCGCCTTGTTGTCCATATATTGTACCAATTCGGGCAACTCTTGAAGCCAACTGGTGGAGTGTACCGAGCTGAGAAAGGTGTACATTTTGCGTACGGTAAGTGCAGCCCGTGGGGAAATTTGCAGCTGTTGCTCGAACCCATCTTCAGTTAATTTCTGCAGATTTTCAAGTCTTGACCAATTGGTAATCCATCTCTTTGTCACGACTGTCAGGAAGAAGTCGACACCAGCTTGTCGGTTCTTTTGAGTCAGTATTTTCTTTAAGACCTCGAGGAAGCTAGCGGAAAGGGATTTGTCAGGAGTTGTTTCCCAGAACGTGTCATCGGCAAACAAAGTTTCCATAAACTTTGCTGCATCATTAGATAATTTGTCACTGTGAGCAAGAGCTTGAAGTACAAGCTCTCTTGTGAGCAATTCCATCGTAACAATATTCATTTCAGCGACCATCTTCCAGATGTCATGGATGCTTTCAACATTTTCCTTCTGTAGAGACTGGATCTGCTTTTGAATAGCACTTTTTACCCAGCGTTTGTAGCCCCCATGTTGGTTTCGGAAGAGGGGAGACTGTCCATGCTGCTTTAAAACCTGCAGGAGCACATTTACATGTGTGACGCTTTGGAAAACGTGGCAGAGAAGCGTTTCAGCATCTTTTGCGCTGTGGTTGGTACAGCAAACGGATAGGACTTGTTCCTGTAAAACTGGGTCTAAAACTGATATGCTAGCTGCATTTCTCCACGTTAGGTGATAAGTGCATAGCTGTTTTGCACTAAATGCAGGATAGGTGTAAAAGACAAGATGCAGCCAACTCTGTTGAAGCGATCGTACTGAATCTAAAATGACATTGATGAGATCATTTGACATCCCATTGGTGTCTGTCACCTGAAGAAATGGATGGATTGTCTGAATATAATTTTTAAAGGCTGACAAAATTTGTTTGGCAACCTTCTTCAGACTCGGCATCTCACCCTTCAAGTAACTGTTGCCTAACAGCCTTGCAAGGAAAACCTTCTGGGCATCTGAGCAGCTGCTGCTGTCGAGTAGCTTTATGATGTGTGGCTGCACAGTCTTCAGAATTGTTTTGTCTATGTTCTTCTTCAGTGTGTGTAGCTCACGAGCATGTTCATCACTAAGTAGCTGTTCCAGGTTTTTGCTGTTTACGAAGTTGTATCTGTCTAATTCATGCAGAACGTGACCAATGAATGACCTTTCAAGTTGTTTGGAGCCCCCGTCTATAAAGACATCCTCATGGACATCTGCACTTACTATTCTTTCTTGTGGCTCAGGATGTTTTGCTTCTGAAGGTTGCCAGAAACGAGTTAGACGCTGGACATACCCCTTGTCTTGGATTTCAACATACTTGTATTTGTACGAGGGCCCAGTCGGCAACTCCAAGTTAATCAGTGCCATCCACCAAGTTGCTTTTGAATCTGAATCAACTGGGGCGTCGTGTTGCTCCACTGCCATAGGAATCGTCAGCTGGTGCGAACTACTGCCACCATCCTCATAGATACGGAGACGAATACCCTTTAACTTTTCAGCTTCGTGGAGAACACGGAACGTGTGGGTTTTCTGAGTCGCAAATTGATACAAAAGAAAATGTTTGCCATGATTAACAGGTGTATTTTGCACATTATGCTGTAATTACCTAATAGGAGCACACTTTTGATTGGCACAATTGGATTACACAAGCCCTCGACGTAAAATACAATGGAAAGATAATTGTGCCCTTGTGTCGATGGTCAAACTTCAATTTCTTTTCATCCGATTTCATCCGCAGTTTATTTTTCATGTTATTGTCAAATCAGAAAGTAAATAGCGGTGAAAATTGAATCATAAAGAACTTTCTGAAAATGATACAGCCGTTAGTATCAACCTGTATCAACCCGTTCAGTGATGTCGTGGCTGAGTGTTACAGCATTGAGCAGCAGTGATTTGACCAATCATTACTGCAGTCTTGGTTCTTACGGCTGACATATTTTTTTTGATATTGAATTGAAATTTTGTGGACAGAGAAAGTACGGATGTATGCATTCTTTATTGTGCATCAAAACACTGCGTGGTATTTCGTTAAAAAATAGTGCACGGCAAGGTCCTTGTCTAAATAATGCCAGCACATTCTGGCCTTTGTATTTACAGCTGGAAATCCCGTACATTTGGTCGAGGTTCAAGATGTTTTCCTATTTTTAAAATCCTTTCCTCAAAAACCTAAAAAAATAAAACCCTAAAAACCAGAATGATACTATCCATATCCATGACCTCTGTGGCCACTCTATATCTCATTACTGCCTCATTTAGGTGCATTTTAGTAGAGCCGAAACCAGAGTAAAATTCGTTTTCTCGTGGTTTTCCTCGCTACTGAACAAATTAATTTTTTACAATGTTGGTCGATTTCTCAAAGACATTGAACATGTTGAGCACATTTCTTTTCTCATTTTTCATCCATACGATTCAGAAACCGACAAAAAAAACCACACAAAACCGTAGCCTGAATTTCGGAGGAAGGATAAAATAGAAATTTGTTTTTTTTTGTTAGAATTTGGACCGTTGCGGTGTGGTTGGCTCGTACATGACCGTGGTCGAACCAACGTTTATAGTACGTAAACACGGCACACTTTGTTGCCGACGGAGCGGTATTCCCAATCCGGTGTCCCCACGTACTTTTTTGTATCATATACGGCTCCAGTTTTTATCGATGATGAGAATAGAATGTCATGCAGACAGTATAAACTACCTTTCAATATTTCCATCATAAACCGGGCTGTCACATAATCACAATGTCAAAATGTCATCACGTTGCTGACCGGTTGCAAAGTTTAGTCGAGTAGTTTGTACGTAAAGTCCTGAGAGTCGATGTCAGACATTCAAAAGCACATCACTAGTCATGAAGACGAATTGCAATACTCCATTCAGCAACAAGTTTAAAATGGAAAAATATTCAATTAAGACTATAAATAATTTCAAAATCATTTCCCCATTTTCTACTAGTTTCAGGGTCAATCCGTTTAATGGGTTGAAAATGGGTTGAAAATAGACGTACTCTAAATAAGACGTTACTTTGACTATACTGGTTCCTGTCCCTCCATCATTTTTGCGACGATGGAACCAATAGCGCTAGCTCAATTGTTTCCTTATTCAGGTTCCGGGGCACCTTTTTTACGCAGCGGGCAAAATTAACTCGCAGCGGGCATTAAACAAAGGTTTAAACACGGTCACGTGACGGGCTCTCGACCAATAGGAATAGTGAAACTGTCCCAGGAGTTTATGAATTCTGAACATTTTGCTTTTTTTGCAGCTGATATTGCATTTATTGCTATTGTCAGTAAACTGGACCTGGTGTTTGTGGGGGTGGTGCTGTAATAAAAATAGATACCCATTGCTCAGCGTCACTGGGATTATCGGTCATCTGAGCAGTTGAAGACTTTGAATCTGTACCGGCGTTTTCCGTTACTCCTGACAATGCTGCTGTTTGTTTCTTGCCTTCGCCAGCATCCTAGAAACCCAAACGGATCAACTAATCAACTGATTTAATAAAGCTGATTAAAACGAGCACTGCTGACTTTGTTAAAGATGTACTGTCCGTGCTCTTTTCGAATTTCACCCCCTAAAATAATTTTTTTTTCTCCAAAGTTATTCACTTTTAAACGAGACATTGAACGAACAAAATCGTTTAGTTACTTTATTACTTCACTTATTACTGTACAAATTTCGAATTATTTTCGGCCCGACAGTAATTCAGTTTCCGCAGGGCGATGTTGTTTTTAGGAGAGTTGCAGACTTCCATGATAGAACAGATATATTTCTTTCGTTAGAAAACAAATGCAGTTTGCGAAGGGCACGGACAGTACATCTTTAAGTTTATCGTGGAGTTCCCTTCATCTTTTGTTCTTCTGCTGCTTTTGGCAAGTCCCTTGTTTTAAGATATTTATAAAATAAATTAGTCGCAAATTTCCAATTTGACAAGGGATTGTTTTAAAGAATTATGGAAGGAATGTTAAAATAAAGAAAGATTAAAAAGGAAGAAAGTAAAAACTATTAAAGGAAAATTGGCAAAGAAAGAACTTAAGATTAATACCTTTGGCACACCATTATCGGGAGTCCCTTGCGGCCCGCTCCCCTGATCAGTGGAAGAAGTCCCGGTTTGTCGTGATTCTGATTCCAGCCTATCCATCTGGCCAGAAAATTCAGTCTTCTGTTGCCTCTCACTGACCTGAATGAATATATTGATTAAAACTGAGGTGCACAGTCATTGCTGTATCATTCGCTCGGTATTCTAGCATTATCGCGGAAGATTGTAGTCGTACATGAACTTTTACGAGCGAATTATTTTTTCTCACTGTACTAGATAATTCCAGAGCTGCCAACCCTCCCTGATTTTGAAGAAGACACCCAGGAAATAGGTTGATTTCCTGACTTCAGACACGTCTCAAAATCTATGAGGTTGTTAATTGACAACTTAGGAGGGTTTTTCATTTGTCGGGAGTCACAAGATCAGCCATTTTTTCCAGGGAATCTGTTGCAAAATCAGGGAGAGTTGGCAGCTCTGTAATTCGAAACAAAATGTCAAGGTACCACGTGTGCATGAAAATCTTGTGCAAATCATCTATTTACAGTCATGGAAACAGATTTGTTTTGAGATTGTTTTATGTGTATGCAGGAAGTGTGTAAATCATTGGCACTAAAAATGGGAGAATATTTTTTTCGGGAAATATTTCTTAACATTTCTGAATTCTCTTAAAAATAATAAATATCATTTACTCACCGTAAGATTTTCAACAGGTGCAGGGCTACATCCATGTATTTCTTTTCCATACAAGTCTTCAATCTTGTAAATGATGTTTTGTGTGTACGAGATGCGGTATGTATGCTTTTTGAGACGAGGCAGGATGTCATCTGAAATTCTCTTCCGTGACGGTGGCTTATCGAGAGACTGAGATGTGAAACCCAATATGTACGGGGGCTCAAAGAAAGGATAACAGTAAAGCACAAGAAAGAGCCAGTGGACTTCACCAAGCTTCGCCAACACTTTGTTGACGAGATTCTTCAGTTTTTCTGTTGAGTCACGATCATGATAAAATAGAGCACGGGGAGTTGTGTGTAGACTGCTCATTAGTTTCCGAAGTTGGTGGTCTCCAATCATGTTGATGATATCTAAGCCGGAATGAAGCATCTTGTTGCTTAAATGGGCGACAAGCACGGCCAGTAAACTCAACTGACTTTCTGAAGTAGCAGAAGCGATCGCCGAACTGATCCAAAGCACTAAGGCGTTCGCCTTTAGTTCAGCCTTATTTACCGGAAGATATTCTTGAAGTTCGAGTTTTAGTACACCGTCTGCATACAGCAAATGTCTCATTTCA
Source organism: Mediaster aequalis (assembly GCA_032356045.1). Classification (NCBI taxonomy): domain Eukaryota; kingdom Metazoa; phylum Echinodermata; class Asteroidea; order Valvatida; family Goniasteridae; genus Mediaster; species Mediaster aequalis. The sequence continues at coordinate 4,519 of JAULKO010000275.1, read as the reverse complement.
GCTATTCTGGTTTTGAAATTGCTTTCGTTGACGCTTTCACATATGTCTTGTAGGTGAAACACCAAACCTAAGAAGTAGGCAGTCGGGAGATTGGGCAGTAGAACGTCATGATTGACATGGTGAGGATAAGTAGGCAATGATCTACAAGGTCGTTCAGTTTCATATATAGCAATATCGTTCATGTAGCACCGATAGTGATAACCCGACTCATAAGGTGGACACAATGTGGAAGACCAGATATTAGATTTGTCTTTCACCATTGGCCAATTTCCCCAGTTCGAGCAAAGCTCAACACGTGATAGATGAGTAGCGCCTGTGTGGAGGAGGAATGACACCTGCGAAGGTAATAAGAACAATAAAACTATGAATGTGCCACAATGGCGGCATGGCAATGGTGGGACCTGTTGGTAATCACCCTTTAGCTGTGTGCAGTAATTAAATTGTTTTAATTAATGGAAGGGTTAATTGAGAAGACGTTACTGTGAAGTTAATTTTATCGTGAAAAATGACAGAAAAGGCATGTTTATAAACAAGGTGATGAAAACAATCCACAAAAAACAAAAAGAAACTGCGAAATTCAAAAAAGTCACGTTCGATAGGTAAATTAGAGCAATAAGCCTCTGATATTTTATCGACAACTTATTTCTTTAAAATGAAGGAAATAAACTGAGGATTGAATGTTGATTTATAACTTGAACGGCGGAGAAGCAATGGCTCCATGTGAGCTTTTTGACAAAAAGCAAAATAGGCTGAAGTCATCTGTTCATGCCGGCAGTGGTCTTGCGTCATACCAATGTGCAGCTTGTATGAATTTTTTTCATGCTGTATGAAGTTCATTTGTACAGTATTGGGGAAAAAACGTTTGTTTTCTGAAACCGCAAATACCCAAGAGGGCCTGGAGTGCGTTCCACTCACGCGAACATCGCCAACGTTCGCCAAGTTTGTGCACCATCCAATGGAAAATGGTTGGCGAACGTTGGCAACGTTCGCGTAAGTGGAACGCACCCCTGGCCTTGGCACTGGGAATGACCTACGTGACCTTTGACCCTGAACGAGTTTTAAGATCATCAACAAAGAAGTTTGGCCACACTGCTTTACGAAGGTCGGGACAAATGTCGAAGTGCCCCACGTTAGCAGACTCGACTATCCATGAAGAAAAGCGTAAACAAATCATAACGTTTTCAATACGGTTTGTTGAAAATGGCAGTTTATCACAAAAAACGTGTTTGGGATGTTACATGTTAACAGCAGCATATATCGTTGAATTTAAAACTCGATTAATTTTGTCTTTCAAGGTTTTTGCTTTTTTTGTTGTAATCCACAATCCACATTTCTTACCTAACTGAATTACCAAAACACTAAATACATTGTTTTATAATGTGTTCTGCTGTTGCACCTTATAGCTATTTGTAATTGGAATTAAATAAAGCGTACATTAGTGGTCAATTTTTCTGACAACAAAACACAGAGAAAAATATACATTGTATCAAAAGCCAAAATGTAATACCCATGTAGGTATTACGTTTTAAAATGCTGAAACTGAAGTTTTAAAAAACTGAAACTGAACGCCATGCAGTGCAGCAGCACACACATTTAACAGGTTGTAACCATTGCAATTGTACCCATTGCAATTGATTACACTAGACTTGATGCCGACGTACAAGCTTCAAAATAATCTGAACAGTGAAAAGCCTAATTCGGTACAAAATGAATGATACTTTCTGAAAAAAAACACCATTATTTGAAACAAACGACAGCCAGCTAGAGACAAGTAAAATAATATTGAGACAATTATTGAAACATAGGAACAGGCAAATTGAACATTCGAATCCCACTGACTTAAAGGCACATTGACATGTACAAGTTCGTGTATAGGACTACATCTGCTATGTAAGTAGAAATCGTTAGGGGCACCCTACAAGTTACGGGGTAAAAGCGAGTTCGAGTATATCGTATTAAACGTGCTAAAACCTAAAAGTTATATTGCTAAACTTCTTAACTTGTAACAACACATTTTCCGAGGGTTTCATTTCTAAGCTTGGTGATACTGTCAGCTTAGCAACACAAAATATTTACAGATAAAATGGGTCTTTTGGAACGTGTTCATGAATGTTTGTTTCTTGCATAAATTGTGACAAGTTTTGACGATCTGTCAATCTGAAATTGAAAAATAATATTTAAATCTTTAAATTGTTAACAGGGAGAAACCTCTGAAACGATAAGTGCCAACAATCGTTTGTTCTTAAACATTTCTTTAAAGCATATAGATTAGCAAAATATAGCAAAAACTGAGCCAAGAGACTGCTGATAAACAACAAAAATTGTTGCAAACAAAATCTGGAGCCAAATAAGTAGCAGTCATAAACAAGGTACGAAACAAATAAAACACGATATAAATAATGTAAGTTGGTTCACTTCTTTTCCGTAAATGGCAATTCCCACTGCTTCTGTTTTTAGAAAATGCGGTTCTCCAATCACATTTTATAGGCATGACTACATATCTATCATATGGCTACATACAAGAGTGTGAAAAATGTGTTTTTGTGTTATTGTGAATGTCACAGAAAGTATCTGAAATGAAAATCTTGAATGGAAATCGGACTTCACTTTCTTTGTAAAGTTCAAGCAAACATTGTTACGAAAGGTTACCATGTCTGTAACCCCGAAACATGCATTTGCTGTTAAAGATGTACTGTCCGAGCTTTTTTTCGAATTTCTCCCAGAAAAACAAATTTCTTTTTCAATTTTCATTTGTCTGTATCAATACTAAAGTTATCCACTTTTAAATGAGACATCGAACGAACAAATCTGCCCACGTTTAGTTATTGAATTATTACTTCACAAGGCTCTAATTATTTTCGGCCCGCAAGGACTATCTTTTTGTGCGGTAGAGGCGCGAAAAATAGAAATAGTTCCTAAAATAGAAAAAGTATTTTTTCCTTTAAAAAAAGAAATACAATTTTTCCAAATTCGTTAGAAAAAATGTTGAAGAGCACGGACAGCACATATTTAACAATCGTTTTCGAAACACGTGTCCCACACACAGAATAATTTACGTCACCCTAATAATATGTGGCTAAAATAGCATATGTGCCGTTTACGGGATCACCATTCCACGAAATATTCTCAACTTGAAAATTGTCACACAGAAAAAAAGTTTAAGATTTTCGCTTAAAATCATATTTTGTTCCGACTTTTTTTCTCGAAAATTTAAGATATTCATGAAAAACTTTTCAGTTTTGAGCTATGTATATAGAGTACTTAAACATTCATACTGAGTTGGGGTATGACTGTAATCTAGTTGTTTAAAAACAGAAGACAACTAACAGTTTAAGCTCCTGTTTGATTATTTTCTGGAAACAACCCACCCTTACTCGACAAATGAATGGAAATAGCTTTTAAAAATTAGCTTGGAATTTTCATCCCATGGTAACAACGGTACATCGCTGACTGGAAGAATTGCCTCATGATATGCTTTCCTTCTGTGCGCTTCGTACTTAATCAATGTTACCAACCTGGGAAAATCCCCGAGCACGCAATGCACGAATCTAAATTTAGAACTACGCACCATCAGTCGATATTACCATATTATACACATAATTGACTGGCAATGAGGGCGTAGTACACGTCTATGCGCCCCGACGGGCTGAGTGACCACAGGAGGAGGACCCTCCTGTGGTCACTCACAGGCCCGAGGGGCACATGGACGTGCACTGGTGTCCGAATAATGCGAGTCAATATGTGATTTATAACACCCCATGATATCCCACGAAATGGAAACTTTTATGAGTTTTCTAACTGAACTGCATGCTTGATTATAAACTACTGTTTTATTTAAAACAGTGTTTTAAAGGAAACATGGAGTGGGCATTCAGCTCAACTTGTTTTCACGCATATTACTATTTGTTACAATACAAACAAGATCTAAATACTTGTTTTCATTGAAAATGAAAAGAAGGTGGTAGTTTTTCAATTCTTAGAAAATCCTTTCATTTATGACTTTATGTGCAAGAGGGCGCTATTTATTTTGGTCATACAAAGCACTCCTTGTCAAAAGAGCATAAGAACAGTACAGAAATCAGTCCTTCAAAATCACCCACCAACAATATTTCGACTCGGAAATATTTGTTACTGCTATTGTCCAAACAAGCTGTTTAACATGAGAATCAAGTAAAAAGTGGAACTTACACAAAGAAAATGTAGAACAAGTGATGTATATATTTGTACACAAAGCTATGGAGACACTGCTGTTCTGCCTTGAATGTCATCAACGCTTTGGCTCATGAATATGGACATTTTCATTAGCATCAAACCAAAATGTTGAAATTTATCCCTTTTACTGCTACAAAGGAGGTGGAAAGTCATACAGTAGTACCGTTGCAAGAAAGCTGTCCTGCATGTATTCAAGTTATAGAAATCATATTGCATGGTTCCTTTAAAGTTGCTGTTTACATTACACAAAGTGTACTTATCGTCTGGATCGTCGCGGCCCGTACGCGACCCCCCCCCCCCCCCCCCC
>JAULKO010000273.1:41668-58058 GCA_032356045.1 Mediaster aequalis | reverse complement strand
GATTAAGTCATGCCCGCCCCCTTTGAGCGGTAAAAGAGCCAAACTCGGCGTTGCAAAACGCCCGTATAGGCTCGCTATGACGGGCGTTTCACGCCTTGATTTTGACCCTTTTACCACTCAACTGGATGCAACCAGACTTAATCAGAGCTTCCTTTATTCTCTCCCAGACGAGTCTGTCCCAGAGGGAGAGAGACTAATTTCAACGCCGCCACGGCGTAAAAGATTTGCTGATGCAATGGTCTCTCATCGCTGTATTTGGTGGGATGGTCGGGGTAGCGAGATTCGAACTCACGACCTCCTGCTCCCGAAGCAGGCGCGCTACCAAGCTGCGCTATACCCCGACTGTAGAAACCGCATTCTATCGGAAAATTCATTTTTGGTTATGGTGCTTATTCGTTGACCAGTAGTAAAATGAGCCTGTGCAACTAGATATTGTCATCCTAGCGGCCGGTTCTGGCCGGCGATTACGGTCAGCGATTGCCAAGCCATTGCTACCATTAGCGGGTAAGCCATTGCTGGCGCACGTGCTGAAAACGGCGCGGCAGCTCTCACCAGGGCGGCTTATTGTCGTCACGCCACCGGCTTCGCCAATTGCTACTTTTGTTAAGACTTACGATTCAGCCGCTGTCTGTGTGGTACAAGAAAGTCCTCGTGGGACCGCTGATGCGCTACGCTGCGCCATGCCGCATGTCGGCAAAGCAGCGATAACGCTGGTTTTGTGTGCAGATACCCCGTTATTATCGGCATCTTTTCTGCGCCGCTTAAAACAGGCCGCTGAGCGCAAAACAGCACTGGCCTTACTGACTTTTTCTCCTGATGACGCCAGTGGTTACGGTCGTATCATTCGCAACAGTCGTGCTGTTATCACCGGCATTGTTGAAGAACGTGATGCTGATGAGCAAATACGTGCCATCAAAGAAGTCTATGCTGGCGTCATGGCAGCACCATCAGCGTGGCTACACGGTGTGTTAGAAAAAATTGATGCTAACAATGCCGCTGGTGAGCGTTATCTGACCGATTTGGTCGGCTTAGCGAGTGCGGCCGGTCGGTCGGTTAGAAGCGTTGCCTGCACGGCCGATGATTGTTCGGGTGTTAACACGGCGGCAGACTTAGAGCAAGTCAATCGACTTTGGCGTCATCGTCAGAGCTTGGCACTGTTGCAGCGCGGTGTTCGTTTGGTGGATGCGACGCGGGTAGATATACGCGGTCAGGTTAAGGCCGGCCAAGATGTTGAAATTGACGTTAATGTTATTCTTGCTGGTGATGTCGTGCTGGCGAAAAATTGTCGTATCGGCGCACATTGTTTTATTGAAGATTGTCAGATTGGTGAGGGGACAGTGATAGAACCATTTTCTCATCTGGTTGGTGCCCGTATTGGTGCGGGTTGTCAGATTGGTCCGTATGCTCGTCTGCGGCGTCATACGCATATTGCTTCGTCGGTCAGAATCGGTAACTTTGTTGAAGTCAAGAATAGTCACCTCAAAAAAGGTGTCAAAGCAGGTCATTTGGCTTATCTGGGGGACAGTATTGTCGGCGAGCGCACTAATGTTGGTGCTGGTGCTATCACCTGTAATTACGATGGACGACGCAAACACCAGACGATTATCGGTCGCGATGTCTTTATCGGTTCAGATGCTCAGCTGATAGCGCCGGTTAAAATTGGCAATGGTGCTTATATTGCCGCTGGTTCAACGATTACCCGATCGGTATCATCGGGTATGTTGGCACTATCACGGACACCACAAAAAGAGCGTTTGTTGCGGTCAAAACGTTAGTGCTATGTGTGGAATAATCGGCGGCATCAAGACAGGTGGTATCACTTCAACGCTACTGACTGGCCTATCGCGTCTTGAATACCGTGGTTATGATTCGGCTGGTCTTGCTGTCTACGATGGTAACCGTTTACAGCGTTCAGTCGTTGTCGGTCGTGTCGCCCGATTGCGTCGAATAGCCGCTCATAAAGCCGGAACGATAGGCATTGGGCACACGCGTTGGGCAACGCACGGGCCACCTACCGAGAACAACGCGCACCCGATTCGTGCTGGTCGTGTTGTCGTTGTTCACAACGGTATTATTGAAAATCATGCCGAGTTACGCCGTTTTCTGGAAGCACAGGGGCGTTGTTTTAGTGGTCAGACCGATACAGAAGTACTCGCTCATCTATTGGATATTGAGTTAGCCAAGCAAGGTCATTTGCTATCTGCATTGAGGCAAGTACGTCAGCGGCTGGAGGGTGCTTACGCGCTCGCGGCGATGGCGGATGGGGTCGCTGAAATAGTCTGTCTGAGGCAAGGCAGTCCATTACTGGCTGCGATGGGGGATGACGGTGTATTCATCGCTTCCGATGCACAATCTTTAGCGGGCGTCGCGCAGTGGTTACATTATTTTGAGGAAGGTGAATATGCTTGTTTGACAGCGGGAAGCATCACTATCTACAACTGCTCAGACGATCCAATACCTTGTCAGTGGAACGCTTTGACGGCGCAAATAGCGGATACGCAATTGGGTGAATATCGTCACTTTATGCAGAAAGAAATTTTTGCTCAACCCGATGCCGTGGCGGCAACGATGGAGCGTTACGTCGCGACAGAAATATTGCCGTTGCGCCGTTTTGGGAGCGGCGCAACGAGAGTCTTTCGTCGCTGTCGACAGGTAACCATAGTGGCCTGTGGTACCAGTTATCACGCCGCGCTCATTGCTCGTTATTGGCTGATGGAGATGGGTATTAGCTGTCAAGTGGATGTTGCCAGTGAATATCGTTATCGTCGCGATCCAACCGTGGCGTCATCGCTGGTGATTGGCGTATCACAATCGGGCGAGACAGCGGACACCCTGCTGGCGTTACGAGCGGCAAAGGCAGCGGGGGCAGTAACCTTGGCGGTTGTTAATGTTGAGTCAAGCAGTATGTTGCGTGAGGCAGATCTTTCCTTTTGCACGCGCGCTGGGGTTGAAATCGGGGTGGCCTCGACGAAATCATTTGTTGCCCAGTTGACGGCACTATTACTGATCACGATGGGCATTGCCAAGGCGCGACATCGTTTACCAGCGGAGACAGAGGCAAGTATTCTACGATCCTTGCGTCGTCTTCCCTATCTATTGCAGAAAGCACTGTTACTAGAAGAGTCGGTGCGACAATGGGCGCACGATATAGCACCGGCGAAAAGTGCGCTATACATTGGTCGTCATACGCACTATCCGATGGCACTAGAAGGGGCATTAAAATTAAAGGAAATTTCTTATATTCACGCGGAAGGAATTGCGGCTGGAGAGCTCAAACATGGTCCCTTAGCACTGGTAGAAGCCAAGATGCCGATTATTGCGTTGGCCCCAGATGATAATCTATCGACCAAGATGGCGGCCAATTTATCGGAAGTGACCAGCCGTGATGGTCAATTATTTGTTCTCGCTGGTCAATCCATCGTATTACCGGATGTCCGCGTGTTATCCATTGCTGACGATGGTGGCACTTATTTATCGCCGATGGTCTATGCCATTCCTCTCCAGCTACTGGCCTATCATACGGCCCGGCAAAAAGGGACTGATGTTGATAAGCCGCGCAATTTAGCGAAATCGGTTACCGTAGAATAACACCTCATTAACGTAGATTATATTTGATGAGCAAAGTCATCTGAAGAAAGGTAAAATGAAAGATACATTAACACTCAAAGACGCGAGTCAATGGGCATCAGCTTGGCTTGATAAGGAAGTAACGACCTCCAATATATCTTATTTGGTTCAATATGGCAGAATACCTAGAATAGGAAATAGCGGTACGGTCTTAGTGAGTAAACACGACCTAGAAAAATACTATGCCAATCATTATGACAGTAAAGAGAAACAGTGGCGGCAGCGACTGGGTGATGATCTTAACTGGCGTTTATCTTTTACGGAATATAAAGAATCTCAAACGACCAAGCACGTACATCGACTCCATCCTTATAAAGGTAAATTCATTCCACAGTTGGTAGAGTATTTTTTGGATGGGCATACCGATGAATTCAAACGCGAGGCATTTTTCAAGGCAGGTGATGTGGTGTTAGATCCCTTTTGTGGCAGTGGGACAACGCTAGTGCAAGCGAATGAATTGGGGATGCATGCGATTGGAATTGATATTTCAGCATTCAACACATTTATCAGTAATACGAAAATAGGTCAGTACCATGTCAATGATATAACGGAAAAGGCACATCGTATTACGGATAACCTTAAACGGTTTCAAAAAAACAGCAACAATATTGATTTTGAACAACAGCTACTTCAAGCATTGAAGCGATTTAATGAAAAATTCTTCCCTTCTCCTGACTTTAAGTACCAAGTAAGACATCAAAAAATAAATGAATATGAATATGGGAAAGAAAAATCAGAAACATTTTTGAAAATTTATAACAATTTGGTTAATCAATACGATCTTTCTATTCAACCGAAAGAGGGGCAATCATTTTTAGATAAATGGCTTCTGCCCATTGTCAGAGATGAAATAGATTTTGTCTTCAATCAAATTAAGAAGATGGACAATACCGCGACAAAAAGAATCCTCGCTCTCATGCTGAGCCGTACCATCCGATCGTGCCGAGCCACTACCCATGCTGATCTAGCAACCCTCAAAGAACCGATGCTGACCACTTATTATTGTAAAAAACATGGAAAAATATGTAAACCGCTTTTTTCTATTTTAAGTTGGTGGCAAAGATATGTACAGGACACCATCAAGCGAATTGAGCAATTTAGTCAATTGCGCACCGATACTCTACAGCATTGTCTAGTGGGTGATAGTCGAACAATAGATGTTATGGCGGCATTGAAAGGCAAGCAAGAGGGGATGTTTGGTGTGCTCAAAAAAAAGAAGATAAACGGTATTTTCTCGAGTCCTCCCTATGTTGGTTTAATAGACTATCATGAGCAACATGCGTATGCTTATGATTTGTTCGAATTTGATCGCTGTGACGAGTTAGAAATCGGACCTTTGTATAGGGGGCAGGGTATTGACGCCCGTGCATCCTACGTGAAAGGCATTGCCGATGTTTTGATTAATTGCCAAAAATACTTAAAGAAAGATCATGACATATTTTTAGTCGCCAATGATAAATATAATTTGTATCCACACATTGCAAAACGGGCTCACTTGCAGATTGTTAACGACTATAAACGACCGGTATTAAATCGTGTTGAAAAAGATCGATCAGCGTATGCTGAGATCATCTTTCATATGAAAGCGAGTTAGCATGACATTATCAAAAAAGCAAACATTACTGGTTGAAAATACCATTAAAAACAGCTTGAGGAAAAAAATTTGAAACTTATAACCCAGAGCCAGCAGTGATACCTTTTCATACTAGATTGCTTGGTCAGGATAGGCTGGCACTCTACGCTTTTATACATTCTCTCAATACAAATTTCGGTACCACTGTTTTTGAACCCGTTGCGGCATCATTGGCATCCATTCGATTCAAGAAAGTAGAAACTCAAACGAGATCTGGTGCACACATGAGTACGACAGCTCAATTTGCAATTCAAAAAATCATAGATGGATTAACAGTAGCCAATGAGAGACCTGATAAGAAGAAAGAGATTGAAATAATTAGAAAGGTTTGCCAAACAGGAGAAATGAAAAAAGTTAAACCGACTCGGGTAGATATTTATTTGGAAAGTAAAGCGGATGAAATATATCCGATTGACATCAAGACGGCCAAGCCTAACAAGGGCAGTTTTAGAGAGTTTAAACGAACGCTATTAGAGTGGTCAGCGACCTATTTGGCTGAAAACCCCAACGCCAACATTAACACGCTCATCGCCATACCCTATAATCCTTACGAGCCAAATCCTTATGGCCGTTGGACAATGGCAGGTATGCTGGACCTGGATAACGAATTGAAAGTGGCCAGTGAATTTTGGGACTTTCTTGGTGGGGAGGGAACGTACAACGATTTATTGGAGTGTTTTGAACGTGTTGGTATTGAACTCCGCAATGAAATAGATGCATACTTTGCACGATTCTCCCTGTGACAAATGACTCCAGAGAGTGGCCGAGGCTTATTACTGGCTGTCTTCGTCAATAGAGAAGTTAAATAGTGGCTGGCCTACTGTGTGCATGGTGGTGTGGCTTTGCCAATATTGCTGATTTTGGTAGATTGTGTGGGACAGCATGGAGGACTTTCACTGTCGCGGTAGAAGAAATTTCTCTAACACGAGCAGAAAGGAATGGATTGTGACTAGAAAATACCCGCTTATGTTGGTTGCCATTTTTATCGCCGGGTATACTAGCAATCCTAGACTTCAACTTGAAGATATTGAAGGATTGTCTTCCGTTGATCGTACGAACTTGGTTTGTGAGAGAATGGAGAAGGACGCTCAACCATTGGAAGCTCTGATTAAATCTCCAGACTATTGGTATAATACGTTCTATAGATAGCCCTCAAGAAAAAGGAGTCCCCGATGCATCAAAAAAGTTTTTCAGGTATAGTCTATGATAATAAGAGACCATGGCATAGGCAAATCTTTCACTCCGTAGCGGCGTTGAAAATGGTCTCAATCGGTCATTGATGACGGATAAACTCCCTCATTCCGTGCGTTTTCGCTTTGCCACAAAGCAAAATTCCTCTTTATGCAAAGGCCTCAATCAATCTATCGCTGTAACGTTGTAGAGACGCCCAAATTGGGTGTCTCTACAATCTCATTCCGTGCCATTCTGTGTCTTCCGTGGTTTAAATCCCTATGCGGTGGGCTCATTAGGTGAACTGTCCAGTTTTGCGTTAAGATGAGGGATGCAACAATCTCTGAAATTTTTTCTCAATCTGTTTTTTTCCGCTTTGCTGTTGATAGGGCTGGTGTCAGCCAGCGGGCTGGCGGATGACTCGGTCAGTATCATTGATGAAGCTATCACTGAGCTGGAAGAGTCGGGGGAGATGCAAGATGTCTTGGACGAATGGAAAGAACAAGCGGAAAAAGGGGATGCCCTAGCGCGGTTTATCTTGGGGGCTATGTATGCGGAAGGTGCTGGTGTTGCCCGAGACGAAAAGAAGGCAATTAAGTGGCTACGATTGTCAGCTGAGCAAGGGGAGACATTGGCTCAGATTGGCTTGGGTTGGATGTACCAACAAGGGAAGGGCGTTCGTCAAAATGATGAGAAAGCGGCACTGTGGTATCAGCGTGCTGCTAATCAGGGGGATTCGCTGGCTCAGACCAAACTGGGTGAGATGTATGAGACAGGGGAGGGGCTGCCACAAGACGATGAACAAGCGTTATACTGGTATCATCTGGCAGCAAAACAGGGTGATGAGGTGGCACAAAATGCGCTGGGTTTGATTTACCAGCAAGGAATCATCGCTGAAAAAGATGACGAGAAGGCGGTTTACTGGTGGATGTTAGCGGCTAAACAGGGGGATTCCACTGCCCAAAATAATCTGGCGGTGATGTATGAAGACGGACGTGGGGTTCCTCAAAGCAGTGAAGAGGCCGTCGTTTGGTGGCGATTGGCCGCCGAGCAGGGGAACCCCCCGGCTCAGAACAATTTAGGTTTGATGTACATCAGGGGTAGCGGGGTGAGTCAAAATGATGAAGAGGCATTCAAGTGGTTCAAGCAAGCTGCCAATCAAGGAAATGCTGGTGCTCAGGGTAATCTGGGGGTGATGTATGCAGAAGGCAGAGGTGTTCCTCAAAGTGACGAGGAAGCCATTAAATGGTGGGAGTTGGCGGCGTCACAAGGGGATTTGGTGGCGCGGAACAATCTGGAAATCGTCAGTAAAAAGACGGTAGTGGAGGAAGATGAATTGCTCATTCAGCAATTGCAACAGGCTGCTAAAGCGGGAAATGAGGAGGCGCAATTTTATCTGGGTTGGTCGTACGAAAAGGGTCAAGCCATTCGTCAAGATGACGAGAAAGCGGCGCACTGGTATCAATTGTCTGCTGATCAAGGGAATGCTGATGCTCAGGCCAACTTGGGCATTTTATACGTGCAGGGGCGGGGTGTGTCGCAAGATCACGCGGCAGCGGCACGGTTATGGCGGCTGGCCGCATCGCAAGGCAATCATCGTGCCCAAACTGGTTTGGGATTGCTCTATGCAGATGGTACTGGTGTTAGGCAAGACGACATTCGTGCTTATCTGTGGGTTGCTCTGGCGGCTGACCAGGGGGATGAGACAGCGGCAGAATTGCTCGACATATTGTCGGAAAGATTGTCTCCTACCCAACGTCAGGAAGCAAAAGATTTACTGCGTACCTGCCAGCAGCAAGACTACGTTGATTGTTGAGCCGGTATCAGGTTGAGAATCAGTGGATTAGAAAGCAGTGATACGACGAATGGTGGGATTATGTTGTATACTGCGGGGGGCTCGTCGCTATGGGGGAGTGCTGTGTGGTCGAGTACAAATCTTGATTGTGAGTAACAAAAGATACTAATTGAGAGTTGTTATTCTCGTTTGTTCGTGTTGTTGTAATGATAGCAAATAAGGTTATATAGGATGCTGACATTAAAAATAAAGGGGCGTTCATTATGGTTGCTGTTTACTCAGGCGGTAGTCGTTTTCGCGGCGGCAGCTTTTGTCTTCACTATTTTTCGTCCGATTAACGATCGTTTGCCGATGTCTTACAGCGAAGCCATTGCTTTGGCACGGCTATCCATCGTCAGCATTTCTGGGCAAGATAAAAACGGTTCTGAAGGCAGCATTGGCTCTGGTGTTATCATCAGTCGGGACGGTTACATTCTGACCAATTATCATCTTATCGCCAGTGTCGATACCGTTAAAATCAGTCTACAAGATGGCGTTTCCTACGCGGCTGAAGTGATTGGTATTGATCCAGAGATTGATATTGCTGTTTTACGTATTAAGGCTGACCATTTACCCGTGTTGACTTTTGCTGACGATAATCAGCTGGCAGCGGGTGATATTGTTTTTGCCATTGGCAACCCATTTGGTTTGAGGCAATCAGCCAGCATGGGCATTGTCAGTGCCATTGGTCGAAATCGTTTAGGGTTATACGATTTTGAACATTTTATTCAGACAGATGCCGCCATCAATCCGGGTAGTTCAGGCGGTGCGCTGGTCAATTCACACGGCCACCTAGTGGGCATTAACAGCGCGCTATTCTACCGCCAGCACGGCATTTTACCGCAGGGAATTGGTTTTGCTATTCCGGCGGGTCTTGCCATGTCCTCGGCAAAACGATTGATTAGTCCGGTACGTGACACAGATAATGTCTGGGGAGCTCACTTGCGTTCCCTATCCCCTCGTTTACACGACGAAGTAGCGGGCGATCATCAGGGGTCGTCATCTGTTGTGGTGACTCATATCCGACCCAAATCTCCGGCGGCAAGGGCGGGCATTCGGGTTGGTGATATTATTCTTGAAATAGATGACAACCCACCCAGCACACTGACCGAAGCGGGGCAGCTACCACCTGTTGTCGGCTGGTTAACCATCTTACGTAGCGGTGATAAATTGACATTAATCCCATCGGAAGATCGGGGATTATCAGGTAGAATTTCTGATTAACGAGACCATTGTATAGTTGGAATTTTTCCTTGGTTCCAGTCGACGACTGTAGCAAGGCGAAAGTGCTCGAAGTGAACACGTAGAGACGCAATGATTTGCGTCTCCTTCAGTTATGTTCGAGCGTGGTGCTGGGATATCCATTAAGAGACAGTAAAGTGGTCAGTCTGGAGACGCAAAATTTTGCGTCTCTACAAAGATAGCAAGTTATACCAAATACAAAAAATAACTAAAATACCATTTTCTAATGTTTTATTTTTTTGAATTTGGTATTACCACAAGAGGGATTTTGCTTTGTTCCAGCCTGCGACTGTAACACAAGGCGAAAGCGCACGGAATGAGGTAGAGACAACGCATGCGTTGTCTCTACCTCATCTATTGGCGACCCTCTCTTTAATCGACACCTCGTCATGGCGCAAAAAATTTGCTGATGAAATAATCTCTATTGAGCGGTATCGACTGCTTTAATGAGTAACCGAAAAACGTGCCCTTTATCGTTAACATACAGGCGCACAGGCAGGTAGTTGAGCGATGGTGCTAACCAGATCTTGCGTTCTCCGCGGCTACTCTGCCCAGATAATAAAACGGCTGATAAGGTCCCCATATCTGTTTCTATTTCCTCTTCACCGCCGACCGTATAGACATAGTCACGCAGTCGCCAACCATTGGTGACGGTGAGTGTGCCACCCGTCGGTCGGTTAAGGACGTAAGAGCGATAGACGGCACTGAGATAATCAAATATCGGTGCTGTCACCATTTCTTGTCGTTCTTCATCTTGACGGCGCAATTGTAGTTGATTGCTATCCATTGCTCTATCGGCATATTGCGGCGGACGTTTTCCCCGTTGCTGAAAATAAGTGGTCATGAGCAGGCCATGTTCGTCATCAACAATACCTGCACTACGGTTAGAAACATCACCATACAACCATTTTGCGAGGCCAACGGCTTTTGCCTGTCTTTCTAGGTGATAGGCACGTTTATCTTCAGAGAAAATTAAAGTATCGGTAATATCGGCAACCTTTGTACTGCCGTAATAAAAATTCATCTGCAAAGTAACATTATTATCGTTACTGTGCGCTGCCACGACAATCAGCAACGGCAAGAGTACAGCGAATATTATTTTCATAGAGAGACCATCGTTTAGAAATTTAAACCACGGAAGGCACGGAAAGGCACGGAAATAGTTCAGGAATCTCTGATTAATACGAGTGCGTTTTATGGACATTAGAAAGGGGCTGTCTATAATTTTTGTGGGATATGCTTGCATTAATCAGAGATTCCTTTAGTGAGATGTTCAATTGTCCGTTATCGCCTGACCTTAGAACAAAATTACCACTGATGCAGAGGTGCTTCGATAGGTTGAAGACAACACCAGTATTGTCTCTATTTTTTCCGTGTACATCCGTGTATTTCCATGTTTTCCGTGGTTAAACATTCCCATTATTTTTCCGTGTATTTCCGTGCTTTCCGTGGTTAAATATTCCTATTTCCCCAGTATCTTCAGCTAACAGTTGCGTGAGTACGCGCGGATACAATTGATGTTCCTGTTCTAATACCCGTTGCGCCAAGCTATTTTCATCATCAGTGGCATGAACGGGTACCGTCTGATGATCAATAATACGACCGGCATCAACGACCTCGCTAACCCAATGAACCGTACAACCGTGTTCACGAGTAGCGGCAGCGATGGCGCGCTGATGGGTATTCATGCCAGGGAACGCTGGTAACAATGAAGGATGAATATTGACAATTCGGTCGTTATGATGATGGATGAAAGCAGCGCTGAGAATCCGCATGAAACCAGCGAGTGCTATTAACTGTGGTTGGTAGCGATCAACGCACTGATTGATGGCCTCTTCAAAGTCAGCACGCGAAGCATAGGCGTCATAATCACAAACGTGAGTCGGTTTATGATGATGACGAGCAATCGCCAAACCCGCCGCTTGCGGGTTATCGCTGATAACGGCACTGACTTGTGCGCCGACCGGTGCTTGTAAGATGGCGCGCAGATTACTACCACGACCGGAAATAAAAACCACAAGACTCATGCTAAGGTGACAGCACTATCCATTGGAGACTAGGCGTCCCAAGCGCCAAGCCTGTTCTCCCACCTCTACTAAAGTGGAGACGGCATCATCAGCCTGATGATCAGCGACAACAGCGACCATGCCAATACCACAGTTAAAAATACGTCGCATCTGTTCATCGGGTATACGACCAGCGTCTTGCAACACCGCAAAAAGGGGTGGTAAGGGCTGTGCCTCAAAATCAATATCGGCAGTAACAGTAGGCGGTAAAATACGCGGTAAATTATCAGTAATACCACCGCCCGTTATATGGGCTAAGCCATGCAAATCGACTCGCTGACGCAGGAGAGCAATGCTGCGGCCGTAGAGGCGAGTGGGGAGCAATAACTGTTCAATCAAAGGACGTCCCGCCAACGGCTGCTCGGCGAGATTAGGGTTATCACGCAACAGTCGGCGAATCAGGCTATAACCATTGCTATGAGCACCACTGGCGGCAATGGCAATGAGCGCATCGCCGGGCACGACCTGTTGCGGTCTGAGTAAATCTTCCTGTTCAGCGATGCCAACGGCAAAGCCAGCGACATCAAACTGACCATTCGTATAGGTATCTGGCATCTCTGCCGTTTCCCCACCAATGAGGGCACAGCCGACATCATGACAAGCAGCACTAATACCGCCGACAACCGCCTCAACAAAGGTTGGATCCAATTTGCCGCTGGCAAAATAATCAAGAAAGTAAAGTGGTTGGGCACCGGCACAGAGCAAATCATTGACACACATAGCGACGACGTCACGACCAACGACTTCAGGTCGATGATACTGGCGCGCCAGTTCTACTTTCGTCCCGACGCCATCGGTTGCCGAGACAAGAACGGGTGATCGCAAATGAGTCGGCAAGGCGACGGCCGCGGCAAAGCCACCAATGCCAGTGAGCAAACGAGCCCCTTGTTTTTCTAAGTGTTCGTGAGTTGCCGCCGCTAGGGGAGCAATCCGTTGTACGACTGCTTCTCCGGCGTCAATATCAACACCGGCCAATTGGTAAGCGTCTGCTGTAGATTTGTTCATGAGTTTATAAGAGACCTTTGCATAATTGGCTATTTTACTCTGTGGCGGCGTTGAAACCGTACTCATTCCGTGCGTTTTCGCCTTGCCACAAAGCAAAATGCCTCTTTATGCAGAGGTCTCAATAAAATGACCGCTCGCTCCCCCTTGTTTTTCCAACAGACGAACGTTGCTAATCACCATGCCGCGATCCAGTGCCTTGAGCATGTCATAGATAGTCAGCAGGCCGGCTTGAACACCGACTAAGGCCTCCATCTCCACACCCGTTTTGGCACTGGTAGAAACCGTAACACGGCAATCAACACAGTGGCTTTCTTCGTTGAGATGAAAATCAACGCGGACTGATTCAAGCGGCAGGCAATGACACAGCGGTATCCAATCGGCTGTTCGTTTGGCGACGGTGATAGCAGCCAGCCTAGCGGTTGCTAACACATCTCCCTTTGCGGCTGTTTTTTCTTTCAAGGTGATAAAAGCGTCGGCTGATAAGGTAATCGTACCACCGGCACAAGCCACTCGTCGGCTAACCGGCTTATCACCGACATCTACCATATGGGCTTCCCCCGCTTCGTTGAGATGAGTCAAAGATTTCATACTAAAAAGAACGCGCCTATACCGAGAAAAATCAAAAAGCCGAGCGTGTCGGTAATCGCAGAGATGATAACGGTCGTCCCCAGTGCGGGATCGCGCCCTAATCGTTGCATCAAAACCGGGACCACAAAACCGGCGGTCGCACCAAACAGAAAACAGAGTGTCATTGACATCGCCACGACAATCGCTAAATCCAGACGGCCGTACAGAGCATAAGCAAAGATGCTGACCATCCCACCCCAGACCAGTCCATTGACAATACTTAGTAGGACTTCCTTACGCATGATAGATCGCCAATTTCTGGTATTAATTTGCCCCAATGCCAATGCTCGCACGGTAAGCGTTGCAGTTTGATTGCCGATGTTACCACTCATACCAGCGACAATCGGCATCAACGTTGCCAGCGCGACCAATTGGATGATTGCCGCTTCAAACAGACCGACCACTCGTGAGATTAAAAGCGCGGCGATTAGATTGACAAATAGCCAACGCCAGCGGTTACCAAAACGCTTGCCAATCGGCGCGAACAAATCCTCTTCCTCGGTAACGCCGGCACTGTTAATCAAGCCACGACTGCGTTTACTATGGACATGATCAAAAATATCATTGATGGTAATACGACCGATGACTCGATGTTTATTATCCAGAACTGGGGCACTAATCAGATCATAACGTTCAAAAGCACTGGCGGCTTCGTCAACATCATCATCCGGATTAAAGGTATGCAAATTATGGGTAATCATCGCTTCTCGCGCCGACGTTTCCGCCTGATTGAGTAGCAATTGTTTGAGCGTTAAAATCCCAGCCAAGCGTTCCCAATCATCGACGACAAACAACTTATCGCAATGGCCGGGTAATTTCCCCATCGCCTGTAAATGGCTACGGATAGTCCCGATACTCTCCTCTTCTCGCGCCAATACGGGTTGATAATCCATCAACGCACCGACGGTATCATCATCAAACGACAGGCTTGCCCGAGCATCACCATTATCCGCTAAGCCGGCCAAGCGCATCAGGCGGGCGGCATCGTTTTTAGGTAACTCACGCATTAAGGCGGCAACATCATCCCCATTCATTTCACGTAAGACAGCGATTATCGTATCGCTCGGTGTAATCCCGACCAGCTGTTCACACAAATGCTCTGACACCTCCAATAAGACACTACCCAACCACGTTTGCGGCATGGCTTGCCAAATCAAGGTGCGATGTTCAAGGGGCAAACTTTCCAACAAATCAGCGATATCCGCCTCATGTAAGGCAGACAACACTTCGTTGATGGCTGCTAACCACTGCGTATTGTCCGATTGATTAATATCGGCATATTCCTGCAACAAATCCTCAATCCGTCGTTTCGGATCGCCAACAACAGTGGCTTGTCGTGATTGAAGTTTTAGTTCAGGCATATACACCCCTGACGATGTTCATGGTGAGACCATTGCATCGGCGAATACTTTGCTGGGGTGCAAGGTTTATCTGCGTGCAATACACAGGCAGGCGAAAACGCACGGAATGAAGGGCATTTATACATATGGAGGCTCTGATTAAGTCATGCCCGCCCCCCTTGAGCGGTAAAAGGGCCAAACTCGGCGTTGTAAAACGCCCGTATAGTCTCGCTATGACGGTCATTTTACGCCTTGATTTTGACTCTTTTACCACTCAATTGGATGCCACCAGACTTAATTAGAGCTTCCATATCAATGACCGATTGAGACCAATTTCAACGCCGCTACGGAGTGAAAAATTTGCTGATGCAATAGTCTCATGGTGCGACAAGCATCCATCAGGGCACCTCTAAAAACCCCAGTGCGATTTAGGCAGTGTAGAAAGTAGTGCATACTTTAGGCAAAAATGAGGCGAATAGTGCCCCTATTTAACGAAATTTTGCCTGAAAAAGGTGCTGTTTTATGCGCTTCATAAATTGTGCTGGGGTTTTTAGAGGTGCCCATCAGGTCACGGCAAGGCAACCATGAAACAGCGGTCAGCGACAACAACCACACATCACATGCGATAATGCGGGTAATGGAATTGCGTAACAGCCGACGGGCAAGACAAGTGGAGAGCATAAATGATGACACTGTTTGGATGAATAAAACAAGAGGTCGACAACGGGTCGTCAGGTGTACGAGATTATAACACGGTCACTCTCGCTGGTTCGTCGCTGTAACCGTTATACGGTTTTATCGTTAGGGCTATACCTGACGATAGGGACAGTCTTGTACTACGGTATAGCGAAGATAGATTACCACTGGCGTTGGGGTCGCATTTGGCGTCATATCTGGCATCAGACGGACGGCGAGTGGGGGGCTGGCATACTCGTTGAAGGGATGGTCATCACGCTCAAGCTGTCTCTGCTATCTGGTTTCGGTGCGATACTCATCGGCATTATTATTGTGGCCGGGCGATTATCAACCAGGCCGTCATTGCGCGGTCTAGCGGTTGCCTACTTGCAAATCATACGTTGCACACCGTTGCTAGTGCAGCTCTACCTACTCTACTTCATGCTAGCGACCGTCATTGGCTTAGAACGGTTTAGTGCTGGGGTTGTTGTCCTATCCCTGTTTGAAGCGGCTTTTGCGGCGGAAATTTTTCGGGCTGGCATTCTAGCGGTTGGGCAAGGTCAGATAGACGTTGCTCGCGCACTGGGCTTTTCCCGCTGGCACTGCCAACGTTTCATCATCATCCCACAAGCCCTACCACTTATCCTACCGCCACTGGCCAATTTACTGGTTTCCCTTATCAAACATTCGTCCATCGTAACCATCATTGCGGTGGCGGATTTAACCAATAACGCCCGCAATCTAGTTGCAGAAACATTTTTGGCATTTGAAGTATGGTTTATCGTCGGTGCCCTATACGTACTCATCTGCTTTCCATTGGCATGGACGATTGGGCGGTGGGAATTACGGCTTCGGCGGCGAGGAAAACGATCATGAAAGTGCCTTCCTTGAAACGTTGGGGCATGGTCGACACAGCGATTTGTCTGCTGGTCGTGGTGCTGATTATCTGGCTAATCCATCGCATCAATACAGAGTTGAGTTACAGATGGGACTGGATGGCACCACTGACTTATCTAATCACGCGCACTGAATCAGGCTGGTCAAGCGGCTTGTTACTGGAGGGGATACTCATGAGTCTACGGCTGATGTGCTTCGGCGGCATCGTCGCGGTATTAATAGGCGGTGGCTTAGCGGCACTAGCGTTGTCGCCCATAACAGCAATGCGAGTATT
>JAULKO010000273.1:0-41568 GCA_032356045.1 Mediaster aequalis | reverse complement strand
ATTAATTTTATCGCGACGATGGGAGCATCACAGCGACAAACAATAACATCTGAACCGGTAGGAAAATCAAGGGGTCAGAGTAATTGATTTGCAAACATTTCCGACTTCTGTTTCCGCCTCTTGTAAAGCACAAATCAATTACTCTGACCCCTTGATTTTTCGTACTCATGAGTCTACGGCTGATGTGCTTTGGCGGCATCGTCGCGGTATTAATAGGCGGTGGCTTAGCGGCACTAGCGTTGTCGCCCATAACAGCAATGCGAGTATTGTCGCGCTTATACGTAGAAAGCCTGCGTCACCTACCGCCCATTGTCTTCATGTTTATCTTCTTCTACTTCATCAGCTCACAATTCTTCAACACAGAGGCAACCCAAAATTGGTTACAGGAATGGGATGGCTTTTGGGTTCAGCTATTATTTGGCGGAGCAGAAAGAAGCGGTAATCTACTCAGCGGACTATTCTGTTTAGCCCTATTTGAAGCCGCTTTCATTTGCGAAATTATTCGTGCGGGCGTGCTATCCATTGAAGCTGGGCAATGGGAAGCGGCGCGCAGCATTGGTTTATCACGTTGGCAGACATTACGATGGATTATCCTACCACAAGTCAGAACACGCATTGCTACTCCGCTGACTGGGCAACTTATTCTACTGGTCAAAGATTCGTCCATCTTATCGGTTATTTCCGTACAAGAATTAACCTTCACTGCCCAAGAGACGGCGGTATCAACACAGCAAGTATTTGAGACATGGATGGTAGCGGCATTTTTCTACTTTATGATTTGCTGGCCACTATTAATTTTATCGCGACGATGGGAGCATCACAGCGACAAACAATAACATCTGAACCGGTAGGAAAATCAAGGGGTCATGAAAATCAAGGGGTCAGAGTAATTGATTTTTTATTTTTTGCCATTATCTTTTTATGAGATAATTAGGAGAGAAAGACGGCACATACCGCCATCTGTTACCTGCAAGCTGAAAACACACTCAAGATGATAAAAAAAATATTAATCGGGCTTGGAATACTAATTGCTTTAGTGCTAATCGTTATATTCGCAGTATTTTATAAATCAGACTTAACAAAGGAAGAACTTGCAGATAAATATCTAAATGAGCAATCAAAATTTATTGATCTTCCTAATGGTGCCAATATGCACTATCGAGACGAAGGAAATCCCAATGGAAAAGTATTAGTAATGATTCATGGAGGTTTTGGATCATTACAAAACTGGGAAGGATGGGTAGAAAACCTTAAAAATGATTATCGTTTAATCTCAATGGATTTATTAGGGCATGGTTTAACAGGTAAATACCCTGATAATATTTATGACCGATATACCGAAAGAGATGCACTACATCAATTACTTCAAAAATTAGGTATTGAAAAATATACCGTTGCAGGAAATTCATTTGGAGGAGGAATTGCTTTAGAAATTGCATTAGAATACCCTACAGAAGTAGAAGGACTTATTTTAGTTGATTCAGAAGGTTTACCAAACGGAAAAGATGGTTATGATGTGTCTATGTTTACAGACGAAGAACTGACCAGACCACACCAACCAGAATTTAAAAAACTATCATCCATTGAAAGGCTAATGAGCAAATTTATCGGTCCTGCTGTTATCAAAAGTACATTAGGAAGTATGATATACAATAAAGATTTAATGACTAAAGATTTTATTGATTATTTCGGACGTGTACTTCGTTATAAAGGAAACAGAGAAGCACAATTGCTAATGTTTCGACAGGGATTATATCTAATATCACAGAATCCAAAAATGGATTTACTGCCTAGATTAAAAGAAATTAAATGCCCAACATTAGTCATGGCTGGAAAATACGATATTTTATTGCCTCTAAGTGTTCAAGAAACTTTTAATAAAAATATCGTCAATAGTGAGCTTGTAATTATTGACGAGGCTGGTCACATGCCAATGATAGAAAAACCAAAGGAAACTGCTGAAATTGTAAAAACCTTTTTCGATAAAATCAAAATCAAGGGGTCAGAGTAATTGATTTTTAAAAATTTCCGACTTTCTGTCTCCACCTCTTGTAAAAACCTGAATTGGTTTATTGATAATTTTCTCGATTTTCCTAATAAAGTTATCATTGCCCAACACTAAGTCTTTGTTGATTGTTTTTATTGCCAAGCCATCTTCAATAATTTGCTGATAAACCTCCAATCTTTGTTTTGTATTTCTCCCAAGTGCCAGGTATACAATGTATGTGGTGTTAGCAAATCATCGGGTTTGCCTTGTGCATTATAGGCATAATACCAAACTCAAAAAAATAAAACATTAGAAAATGGTATATTTGTATGGTAGAGATTGGAGTGTCTTGGTTTAGTTGTTTTTTGTATTTGGTATAACTTGAATACGGATAGTTAATGGCTTGTTCAACCATACCTGCCCGCACTGGGTTAAGCTCAATATAACTATGGCAAATCAACAAATAATGTTCACTGTCTATCACACTTGACTTAAACCTTGCTTCCCACAATGTGCCTGTGCGTTGATGCAAATCGTTAAGATAACGCACATAAATTCTGCCTATATATTGCATCAGTGCACTAAGACTAGATGCTTTTTCTGGGGCACTTCTAAGAACTCCAGTGCGATTTAGGCAGTGTAGAAAATAGTGCCTATTTCATCCAATCATGAGGATAATAGTTGATCAATTTGACGAATGGGTGGGTGGAATAGGTGCTGTTTTATGCGCTTCGTAAATTGTGCTGGGGTTCTTAGAAGTGCCCCCTAGGGTAATCAGCAGATGCACATGATTGGTCATAAGTACATAGGCATGGAGTTGGCACTGATATTTAATACAGGCTTGTTTTAGTATTTTAAGATAGAAAATATAATCGGCATTTTGCTGAAAGATGTCTTGACGATTGTTGCCTCGTTGAATAATGTGATGTGGTTGGTTTGGGGTTGTTGTCTACGTGTTATTCTAGCACAAATCAATTACTCTGACCCCTTGATTTCCACCGCTTCAGCGAGAATCTAAAATGGTGGACAGATGAATTTGGAACGAATGTTTTACGTGGTCTTGGGCTGCCTTATCGGCAACGTCACCATCCCGCTTTTTGATGGCCTCGACTATCTTTAAATGTTCCAAATAAAGTGTTTTTGGGCGTCCCAAAGGGATATATTTTCTCCCCCTGAGAAGTGCCATAGAGCCCGACAATGATTCAAAAGTACGGGTTAGGAAGCGATTGTGTGCGATCGAGTAAATCATGCGGTGTAATTTCCAATTGTTTTCGCTCAATGCCCGAGGGTCGTCTTCCAAATTCTTACTACTTTCCAGTAGACTTTCAACTAAGTAGATTTCGGTCTCGGAAGCATGCTGTGCGGCCAGCCTTGCCGCAAAGCCTTCCAATTCTTGCCGGACAGAGTAGAGTTCTACTACCTCCTGCGGATTCAGTGCTGCAATAACCGCACCCCGCCGCGCCTCTATAACCACACGTCCTTCGGCTTGCATTCGTCGAATCGCTTCACGAACGGGGGTTCGACTGACCTTTAATTCGTCGCAAACAACGTTTTCACGCAATTTCTCACCCGGGTGATAACGACCTTCGTTAATCCAGTGTTGAATTTCACGATAGACGAATTCGCTCGCTGAAATTCTCAATTCTTTACCTGCTTTTTTTATAATTTCCATTTTTTCCACCGTCTATTTTTTCAAGATGCTCTCCCTTTGACCGACACTCTCATTGCCGTCTCAAAGATGCCTTGTGAAGGATGGTTTATAAAAAGGCATCTTACTCTACCTCATTATGATTCGTGATTCAGAATTTTTCATTAAATAGAGACCTTTGCATAACTGGTTATCTTACTTCGTGGCGGCGTTGAAACCGGTCTCTCCCTCTGAGAGAGAATAAAGAGAGGGTTGGTAAATAGGTTATTGATGCGAATAAACTTCCTCATTCCGTACGTTCTCGCCTTGCCATAGTTACAGACTGGTACAAAGCAAAATTCCTCTTTATGCAAAGGTTTCATTAAATAACCGTTATGAAATCACGAACCGCTGTTGCAAATTCGTCTGAGTTGTCCTGATTGACTAGGTGAGATGCCCTAGAAATGCTGACCCTTCTTGCTTGCGGTATCAGCATTTGAAGGCGATTCAATGTTGTGACAAAAGGTATTGGTGTATCACTGCCACCGATTAGGAGTGTTGGGCAAATAATAGTTGCAATATCTGCCTTTCGCAGTTTTGGCCGTGTTTCCTTTACCTGCTCAATCGCCGTTGTGGCATTTTCTATTGTGATTTGTTGGTAAGCCAACGGGCAGTCTTTCCAAAGCGGCTTCAAGCATACAGTATCCATAAAATGGGCGACACCCTCACGAATGTATCCATCCGTAATCAATTTGGCCGCCTTGTTCTTGGCAGATTCTTTATCGTGACCATGCTTTTCTGTCTCAGCGAGTTCAGCTTCCCCATTCTCGACTTGGCCACCGGGCTCAACCAATATCAGCGAACGGATTTTCTCTGGGCACAGTGCTGCCAACCGTACTGCCATATAGCCACCATAGGAGTGTCCCAGCAGATGGACGGGCCCTTTATTCAGGGTCTCAAGAAATGTTATTAAATCATTGATATGACCTTCACTTGAATAGTTGAACGCACCGTCAGGTCGTGCGTTAGGCCAGTGATAGCGGCGACTCAGCGCAATAACGTTAAAGTGGCATGACAGAAAGTTAACTTCGGATTCCCAATAGCGGAAATCTAGTAATGAACCATGTACCAAGACAAGCGGTTCCCCGCTACCTTTCTCAAGATAGGAAAAGTCGTACCCTGTCGCCCTTAAATTTTTTTGCATACAATAATCCCCCGACTAGCGCATATAGTGCATAGAAAAAGAAAAATGCAACATTGTACGATAATTTTTATGCTATTGGCACCGTCACAACTGCTCATCACTCGTCTATTTTACTGATTTTTTATTGAAAATAGAAATCATTCGCTATCTGATTTTGAGACCAATTATTGAGACCGATTATTGTCTAAACCATGATTTGGCATGACAGCTAGATTGTATAATATAGTATCATATTGTATACAATATGATACTATATTTGTTATAATCTCGATAAGAGGTCATTGCATAAGCAAATTTTTTTGCTCTGGTGTGGCGTTGAAACTGGTCTTTCCCGCTGGGAGAGGAGAGTAAAGAGAGGGGTCGAAAGTAGCTTCATTGATGATGGATAACCTCTCATTTCTTGCGGTTTCTCATTGCACCAAAGAAAGATATTCGCCTGCGCAACGGTTTCTAATTTGTTCACAAATATACAAATTACGATTAAGATATTAAATCCAATGGAGGAAACTATGAAATTACATCTCAAAAAAATAAGCTTTATGGCTTTACTAACTATCGCAATGGTCATGCCATCACCGGTATTGGCTGAGACTCGCATTACCTATAAAGCCGCAAAAACAACGTCTTCTTATTACCAGATGGCTGTGCAGATTGCCGAAGCCACGAAGGAAGGCTCAGCTGGCGATATTGTCATCACCGTGGAGGAGGGGCAGGGAGCCGTTCAAGCGGTAAAGCAGGTCCCTACTCGTGGTAAAGATTATATCTTTGCCGCCTTACCAGGCCTTGTCCGCAATGCCCAATTGGGAAAATCAATATTTGAAGGCGAAGATAATCCTAAATACAGCGATATTCGGGTGCTTTACCCAATTCCTGGTCTCAACATGCACTTTGTTTCTTCAAAAGCAAGTGGTGTTACCAGCTTCGCTGAGCTTGAGGGCAAAACTATATTACTTGCCAAAGGCTCTTTCGGCGCACGTGAAGCGACCAAGTATCTTAATCTGTTCGGTCTTGAGGGCAAGGTTAACATCTCAAACGCTGAATTATCCAACGCAGTCCCTGCACTTAAAAATGGTCAAATTGATGCTTTTGTGACTTCAAGTTCTTGGCCTGCACCTTCTGTGATCGAGTCATCGGCTTCCATTGGTGTTAACATTTTGTCTCTGAGTGATGAGCAAATTGAGGCCACCAAACGATCCAAATTGGTTATTCCAGCGGGAACTTACTCTGGTCAGGAGGAAGCTATAACTACAACAGGTCTACTGGTTTACGTTTATGGGACGGCAGGTATGAGTGATGATGTCGCCTATGAATTAACCAAAATTTATTGGGAACAGAAAGAGAAAATGGGTGACGAGGCCGCTTGGTGGAATGGAATTGATGAAAATTTGATGAAACACACCTACGCCACAATTCATCCAGGTGCTGAACGTTACTACCGCGAGAAAGGCTATGATTTCTCTAAATAATAAGGTTTCGGTGGTTAGGACAAGCTAGATTTTTCCTTTCCAAGGTGAGATACCTCGTGAGACCATTGCATAAAGAGGGATTTTGCTTGGTGGCCAGGCGAAAGCGCACGGAATGAGGGAGTTTATTAGCATCAATGACCGATTGAGTACGGTTTCAACGCCGCCACAGAGTAAAATAACCAATTATGCAATGATCTCCTCGTATTTTCGGGGGGCCATGATTGGAGCGTGGTAGGGTACAGGTGTACGTTGTTCCACATAGGAAGCTCTGATGTAATATAAGCACATCCCACAAAAATTATAAATAGCCCCTTTTTCAGACAAAATCTCGCTAACGATGTCCAATATTCGCCTCATGATTGCCTAAAAACTGCACCCTTTCTAATGTCCGTGAAACGCACTCGCATTAATCAGAGCTTCCATAATATTTGTCGCCTGTTTTGCTGCGGCTGGCTATGTATAAGATAATTTCCTTGATGTCTCAACCTAGGCTGTCACGCCTTGTCATGTTGCTTCTTGCTACAACGCTTGTTATTTTTCACCTGTGGCTGATTTTCTCTGGTCTTGTTCCTAACCTTGTCAGTCGGCCATTGCACATGGCTTTAGTAGTGCCGTGGATATTAATTTTTAGGACGACATCTGGGGTAGTTTCCAAGATTAGCGGATGGATTTGTACCGTAGGAGCTATTGCCGGTTGCCTATGGATTGCAATTAACCATGATAGTTTGTCTGATCAATATGGCATCCTCAGTAACAATCTACAAATTGGCATCGCGGTGATTTTACTGGGCGTTGTTCTTGAAGCAGCCCGTAGGACAATCGGTTGGCCACTCCCGCTCATCGCTACATTGGCACTGGCCTACGGACGACTGGGTCAATACATTCCGGGGGAGTTTGGGCATGCGGGAACGCCACTGGAATTTTTCCTTGGCACCTTCATCATTTCCGAAGGCGGTATCTGGGGTAGTTTGACCGGTATCTCGGTTAATACTGTGGCTATTTTTGTTATCTTTGGTGCCATTTTAAATGCGGGGGAAGCAGGACAAGGTTTCATGAACATTGCGACTATGGCGGCTGGCAACCTCAAGGGAGGCGCCGCAAAAATTTCCGTCATATCTTCGGCTTTATTCGGCTCGATATCTGGTTCTGCCTCGGCCAATGTCGCTTCCACTGGTGCTGTTACTTTGCCTGCTATGACTAAGCTAGGATACCCCAAACATTTAGCAGCAGCAGTGGAAGCAGTAGCGTCTTCTGGGGGGCAAATCATGCCACCCCTAATGGGAGCAGGTGCCTTTGTGATGGTTGAATTAACGGGGGTTCCATACACCAGCATCATGGCGGCTTCTTTCTTACCGGCGGTCCTTTATTTTCTGACCGTCTGGATAGGTATCAATGCCTATAACAAAAAGTATAATTTCAAAAGTATAGATGATAAAGACAAACCAGCAGTCAGGGATGTACTGATTACCTCTGCCTTTTTTCT
Source organism: Mediaster aequalis (assembly GCA_032356045.1). Taxonomy (NCBI): domain Eukaryota; kingdom Metazoa; phylum Echinodermata; class Asteroidea; order Valvatida; family Goniasteridae; genus Mediaster; species Mediaster aequalis. The sequence goes on along the minus strand of JAULKO010000273.1, from coordinate 33,801 downwards.
CGTCCCCTTCAGTACGCTCCTTATCGGCATGTTTGTCATAGATAATACGCCGCAATATTCAGCCGCCATGGCCATTGTTGCAGCTTTTCTAATGCTCTTTATCAATAAAAAATTTACATTCGATTTGGCATTGACTGCCCGACGTCTTGAAACCGCAATTATTAATTCGGCCAAACAAGTGTCGATGATTGCCGCCATCATACTTTGTGCTTCCATCATTATTGGCGTGCTTTCCATCACTGGATTGGGCGTTAAAATTACTTCCCTCATTTTATCTGCTTCAGGTGGGTTACTTTGGCCATCATTACTCCTTACCGCTTTCGCCTGTTTGATTCTGGGTATGGAAATACCGACAACCGCTGCTTATGTCATTTGCGTTTCTGTTGCTGGTCCAGCGTTGACAAATTTGGGCTTGGAACCATTACAAGTACACCTATTCGTTTTCTGGTTTGCCCTACTATCAACTATCACTCCGCCAGTTTGTAGCCCTGTTTTTATTGCCGCTGGTATGGTTGGGGAAAATTGGTTGAAAATCGCATTGACTGCAATGTTACTCGGTATCGGACTCTACATTATCCCCTTAGGTATTATTGCTAACCCTGACATTTTGGCCTTAGCCAGTTCACCCTTACCGGCCCTCATTGCTTTCGTTCAAATCGGTGTGGGGTTGGGGTGTATATCGTACGGGCTTATTGCATTACAAAAATTGTTTCCACGAGTCGTGTTAGTCGTATTTGGTCTGAGCCTTATTTTCATTCGCTTATGGATTGGATAAGCACCCCCCCGGCAAGTCAACTTAGAGAATCTCTGATTAATGCAAGCACGTCCCACAAAAAATTATAAACAGCCCCTTTTTCAGGCAAAAATTCGTTAACGATGTCCATATTCGCCTCATTGTTGCCTAAAAAATGCACCCTTTCTAATGTTCTTGAAACGCACTCGTATTAATCAGAGTTTCCCTAGAAAATTATGACTGATATATCACAACGTTTACAGCGACTACACCCATCAGCGACACGTGCTATCTCTGAGAAAGCAACTGCCCTGAGGAAGACAGGCATTGATGTTTTATCACTTTCAACAGGTGAATCAAATTTTATTTCTCCACCGGCAGCATTTGATTATGCCCGCAAAGCAATGCAAGCAGGTAAGACATTCTACACCGCCACCGCTGGTATTCCTGAACTACGCCAGGCCGTCGCCGCCTACTATATGCAACGTTTTAATATTGATTATAAGCCAGACGATGTCATTATCGGGGCAGGGGCGAAACCACTCTTATTTGAGGCTCTAGCGACATTGGTCGATCTAGGTGATGAGGTTATTTTGACTGCTCCCGCATGGGTGAGTTACGTTGAGCAAATCAAGTTCTTAGACGCCATACCTATTATTTTAGAAACTCACCCAGAAACCCTTGATATCAATATTGACGCTATCCGCTCAGCCATCACGCCACGCACGAAGGCTTTTATCTTGAACTCACCACATAACCCGTCAGGGATTATTTTTGATCAAGACTCTGTTGCTACTCTCTGTTCCTTGGCTACGGCACATGACTTCACTATCATTAATGATGAGGTTTACGAACGTATTGTTTTTGATGGCAATTGTTATCGTAATCCACTTTGTTACGCCCCCGATGCTTATGATCATGTGTTAAATATCAATGCGGTCAGTAAAACATACGCTATGACGGGTTGGCGCATTGGTTTTGCTACGGGCCCTAGCCACATTATCAAACAACTGATTAAATTACAGAGTCATTTGACCTCTGGTGCTAGTTCAATTGCCCAATGGGCCGGGCTTGGGGCGTTATTGGAAGCACAGGAAGATGTTGACAACATGTCCGCACGCTACCAGAAACGTAAGGACTTAATCACGCAACAGCTCGATGACATGCCCTATCTGCGTTACATACCACCTCATGGTGCGTTCTATATCTTTGCCGATATCCGCGCCACCATCGGAAAAACTATCGCTGATAAAACGATTATTGATGATATATCATTTTGTCAAATACTATTAGAGCAGAATCATTTGGCGCTGGTGCCGGGCAGTGCTTTTTTACAACCAGGCTATGTGCGCCTATCCTTTGCAACATCCTCCGACATTATCAATCGGGCAATGTCCCGACTACACAATTTCTTGGGTATGTTGACAGATTAGCCCCCCTGCTCTTGAGATTTTACAACATTACCTTTGAACAATTTTTATGGATTAGCAATGGATGCGCATATCACACAAAATCAATTATTTCAAAAATATAATATTCGCCGTATCGGAGATGGTTATCAACACAGTTTTTTTGGCTACTACAACAAATCTAATTTTGATTCAACCAATCGTCTGCTACTAGCCCATAGAGTACCTATGATGACGGGAAATCTTAACGGTTCAGAAGTGGCAGAGGTTGGCTACTATGATTTGCATAGCCAACATTTTCATAAGATTGGCGAGACGACAGCATGGAACTGGCAAATGGGTGCACAGCTTCAGTGGGTTGGCTATCAAAAAAAAGTTATTTTCAACACCCGCGCTATAACGGTGGCAGGACCAGAACATATTTTCCCTGATTTTCGCTCAAACATCGTTGATATTGACAGCGGTGAAAGTCGAGAATTACCACTGCCTATCTACGTCATCGCCCCTAATGGTCGTTATGCACTCACGGTCAATTACTCCCGCTTCATGGTGACACATCGTACGATTGGATATCCAGCAACTCATCAAGAACCGCAACTAGAATTGGCCCCCTCAACGGACGGTATATTCTATATGAATATAGAGACTGGGGAGACACAACTAATTTTGAGTCTTAATGATTTATTCAATTTTCAGCCGTTACTGTCAATGGATAAAGCGATTCATTGGGTTACCCACGTAGAATTAAACCCAAGCGGCACTAGATTATTGTTTATTCACCGATGGACTGAACGGATTACTGATGAAACCTGTTTCTTGCATCGCCTCTTTACTATGAATATCGATGGCTCCGATTTGCGCTTGTTGGAATGTACCGATCATCCGCTCCCTCAGCTGGCTGACGACTTTGATTCAGACGCAGTTGGAACTTTCGATTTTGAGAAGTCTGAACACCAAATTTCACACCCGTTATGGAAGACTGATGAGAAAATTATTGTTTGGGGGCCACACTCGGGTGAAATTCACTATCACTTGTATGATGACATCACTGGAGATGTCGCTGTTATTGGTCGTGGTATTCTCAATGAAAATGGTCACATGAGCTACTCACGTGATGGGCGTTTTATTCTATCGGACACCTATCCAGACAGTCAGAGCAACGAACGTTACCTATTTTTGTTTGATACCAACACCAATACCAAATATGTTTTAGGTGCCTTTTACACTGATCCTGATTTGGGCAAACATAATCGTTGTGATCTTCATCCTAGGTGGAGTAGAAACAATCGCAAAGTATGCATAGACTCAGTTCATAAAAACGGCCGCCAACTGTATGTTATAGACGTACATACGTTGATAGTATGAAGAAGAGGTCGCTCACGGCGGCTCGTGTGGTTGAGCAGGTTGCCCCTATGGGTCTAGGCGGGTTCCCATTCCGCTTCGATGGTATCTGCTGACAAGTCGGCACCACACTCCCATTCAACGAAGTATTTCTTGTTGTGTATCTTTTGAAATTCGCTAATCTTTTTTAAATCAAGAAATGCCTCTGAATCTAAATAAGGATTAACGTCAAAAATACCTTTTTGTCCGTCTTCTGAATAAATCACCAACTTATAATCTTCTGTTGGGATAACCTGTGCGATATTCATTGGTCAAGCCCCCGTATAGAAATCAGCCGCCGAGTGTCGCTCTGATAAGACACCGAGCAATATGATAGAGCCGATTAGCTTGATATGCTTCATGATTTTTTCCAATGTCCAGCCCAAGCATTGAGGTACATCTAACGCCTGCCCCAACCGTTAGTAGACTCCTCATGGTACGCCAATTAATGAATAAATAAGGGGACATAAACATTAATTTATGGGGCAGACACACAGGTCTGCCCCTATGACGGTGGCGGGATGACACAGAATTTTGAGACCATTGCATAGGCAAATCTTTACTCCGTGGCGGCGTTGAAAATGGTCTCAATCGGTCATTTATGACGGATAAACTCCCTCATTCCGTGCGTTTTCGCCTTGCCACAAAGCAAATATTCACCTATGCAATGGTCTCAATTTTGAAAAAAAACGGGTAGAATGGGGAATCCGCCGTGTAATGGCGGGAGCTATGCAATGAAAGAAAAAATACTTGTTCCAGATATAGGTGATTTCGACGCGGTTGAAATTATCGAGATTCTCGTTAAAGCGGGGGATGTTGTTGCTGTTGAACAATCGCTGCTGACGTTGGAGTCGGATAAGGCGACGATGGATCTTCCCGCGCCTGTTGCTGGAACTGTCGTTGAGGTTTTGGTCAAGGCAGGTGACAAGATCAAGCAGGGCGACGCTATCGCCAGTATCGAGACGGCTTGCGAAGCACCAGCGGTATCGGCAACATCAGCAACAACAGAAGCAACGGCAATAGCGCAACCAGTGGAGGCGGCATCGTCAGCGCAAGCATCGCCACCCTCAACGGTAGCAGAGTCAGAGGTGGTAGAAATTCGCGTTCCTGATATTGGTGATTTTAAAAGCGTTGAGATTATTGATTTATGTCTTGCGATCGGCGATACGGTGGCGGTTGAACAGTCGTTGTTGACGTTGGAGTCGGATAAGGCAACGATGGATGTGCCTTCACCAGTGGCTGGGCAATTGCAGCAATGGTCTGTTGCCGTCGGTGATAAAATTAGCGAAGGAGACCTGATTGCCATCGTCAAAGTTGAGGCGACGGCGGCATCAAGTGCAGATGACGTGAGTGCTCCACCAGCGGCCAATGTTGCGCCCGTTCCATCAGTCCCACCAGTGCCAGCAGCCAGCACTGCTCCTACTACGACCGACGCGCCGCCACCGCCAGTGAATGAATCGGTCAAAGCACATGCAGGGCCTGCTGTTCGTCATTTTGCCCGCGAGTTAGGTGTTAATCTGTTGGCGGTGACAGGTAGCGGTCGGAATGGACGTATTCGCAAAGAAGACGTTCAACGCTACGTCAAAGAAACGCTAACGCAACCAGCTACTGTGGATTCTGGCTCGGCGTTACCGACGCTACCAGAGATTGACTTCTCACAATTTGGTGAGGTAGAGGTTCAGCCATTATCGCGCATTAATAAGCTATCGGCGAAGACCCTGCACCGCAATTGGTTAATCGCACCACACGTTACCCAATGCGGCATTGCTGACATCACGGATATGGAGGACTTTCGTCAATCAATGGCAGCGGAGGCGAAGAAGAATGGCTATAAGATGACGCCGCTAATCTTTTTGATTAAAGCAGCAGTGTCAGCGTTGCGTCAGTTTCCGCGTTTTAATGCGTCTTTACAGACTGATAACGAGCATTATGTCTTAAAGAAGTATTACCATATTGGTGTTGCTATCGACACACCGAACGGTTTGGTGGTGCCAGTTTTGCGTGATGCTGATCGCAAGGGGTTGACTGATATTGCCCGTGAATTGGCGGATATTAGTGCTCGCGCTAGGGCTGGGCAGCTGAAAAGAGAAGAGATGCAAGGCGGTTGTTTTACCCTGTCGTCGTTAGGCGGTATTGGTGGTTCTTTTTTCACCCCAATCATCAATTTACCAGAGGTTGCTATTTTAGGGGTTTCCCGTGCTGAAATAAAGCCGCATTGGGACGGTCAGCAGTTTCTCCCCCGCCGTCATCTGCCGTTATCGCTGTCGTATGATCATCGTCTTATTGACGGTGCTGATGGGGCGCGTTTTATCACTTACTACGCAGAATTATTGGGCGATATCCGCCGCTTAGCATTATAGGTAGAGACAACGCATGCGTTGCCTCTGAGGAAGGTCTAGGAAAATAATCGATTTATCGAGGGAAGCTCTGATTAAGTCATGCCTGCCCCCTTGAGCGTTAAAAGGGCCAAACTCGGCGTTGTAAAACGCCTGTATAGGCTCGCTATGACGGGCGTTTTACGCTTTGATGTTGACCCTTTTACCACTCAACTGGATGCCACCAGACTTAATCAGAGCTTCCCGAGGTCTATCGCTGTATCGTGGGCATGTTGCGTCTCACCATGCTGACTCCCTGCGCTTTCGCCTTGCCACAAAGCAAAATATCCACCTATACAACGGTCTTGAATAGACAACACATGCGTTGTCTCTACAGTCTTCTTCCGTGCCCTTCCGTGTATTCCGTGGTTTAAATTCCTATGCAATATAGCCTTTAGTCATCAGCTGGCTTGGCTGGCTTTACCTTTTTCTTCGGTGCTATCAGCAGACCAACTTCGTACAGTAGCCAACAGGGCAATGCTAGCATAACCTGTGAGACTACATCGGGTGGCGTGATAATGGCGGCAAATACAAAAGCACCGACAATCACATAGCGTCTCGCTCGTCGCATGGTTTCTAACTCAACCATACCAGAGCGCACCAAAATAAAGACCGCGACCGGTGTTTCAAAGGCTAGGCCAAAGCCGATAAAGGTCTTCACCATGAAGCTGAAATATTTCATAATGTCGGGTGTCCAGCGCACCGCTTCTGGCTTAACTTCTTGGATGAAAGTAAAGACGACTTTGAAAACCAGAAAATAGGCAAATGCCATTCCTAAAGTAAACAAGACAAAGCTGCTGACAATCAGCGGCAGTAACATTTTTTTTTCTCGTTGATATAGCCCGGGTGCCACGAAGCGCCACATTTCAAACATGATATACGGTAGGGTTATCCAAAATCCGATAAAGAAACTGGTTGTAATTTGGATGAGAAACGGATCAAGAACGCCAGTCGCAATCAAATCACCATGCCCAGTGAGTTCGTTCAGTAATGGTTTCGCTAGCCATGAATAGACATAATCAGCGAACGGGAAGGTTGCTATAAAGGCAACGAACAAAGCGGCGATAGCGCGCAACAAACAGCCGCGCAGTTCAACCAGATGATTGACTAGGCTATTTTTGCTATCATCGTCATCCGTTGAGTGAGAGGATTGGGCATCACTCATACAACGTTATTGCTCCCCGTTGATTTTTTCTGAGTTGGTGAGCCGAGCGTCATCCTTTTCCGCGGCTGCGCTTTGTGCTGTTGTTGGGTTTGCTGAGTCGTCCGATTCCGATTTCCCTACTACTGTCGTTGTCGCCTGTTCTGGCGATTCTTTTAAGATTGCTTTTCCGGCTGACTCAATGTCACGTGTTGTCTGGTTAAGAATGGTCTGTGCATCGGATATTTTATTTTCGTATTCGCGATGAATATGCTTAACATCTTCCAGTGCCATCTGTCGTTGAATATCGGATTTAACATCGGCAACCTGACGTTGGATACGGGAGAAGAAATGCCCTAGGAAGCGAGCGGTTTCTGGCAAGCGGGCCGGCCCGATAACAATCAATCCGACGCTACCAATAATCAAAATCTCACTAAATCCGATGCTCAGCATGGCGTCTTATCAACCGGATTTGACGTGCTCGCTACGAGCGGTTTTTTCATCAGCCGTGCTTTCTGTGACAATTTCGTCCAATACGGGTTTATCGGTCTCTTCCTCTTTCATGCCTTGTTTGAAGCCACGAATAGCTGCACCCAGATCGCCTCCCAGATTACGCAATTTTTTCGTCCCAAAGAGCAAGACGACAACGGCCAAAACGATGACCCAGTGCCAAATGCTAAAAGTACCCATAGAAAGAACCTCCTTTTTCGTTATTGTTGGTGGCGTGATGCTTTTTCAACCAAACCAGAGACGCCTTGCCGTTTTTCCAGCACAGCGGCGACATCAGCCAGTGGCACATTATATCGTGTCATGACGATAAGGCAATGAAACCACAAATCCGCTAATTCTTCCGCCAACTGTTCACGGCTGTTATTTTTGGCGGCCAGTGCGGTTTCCGCTGCCTCTTCAACAATCTTTTTCAGTAAGGAGTCATCTTTGCCGTACAGCAATGAGGCGGTGTAGGAAGTGGTAGTTTCCGCCTCACTTCGCTCGCTCATGATGCTTGTTAAAATTTGCAGCTGTTGGGCCAAGCGATGCGCTCCGTCCTCTTCGTTGGTTGTTTGATGGGAATCATTCATTTTTTATCCTCTCTTATCAATATGAGACCATTGCATAAGCAAATCTTTCACTCCGTAGCGGCGTTGAAACCTCTCCCTCTGGGAGAGAATGAAGAGAGGGTTGACAAATAGGTCATTTATGCGGATAAACTCCCTCATTTCGTGCGTTTTCGCCTTGCCACAAAGTAAAATTCCTGTTTACGCAAAGGTCTCGGTTTCTTTATTCATCGACCAATTGCTTCAATTCATACAGCAAAGCCAATGCGTCACGGGGTGACAACGCATCTGGGCTGATGTTTTGTAACCGTTTAATCAGCGGCTGCTCAGTTCGTGTTACTGGCGGGCGGGCGGGTATGGCGGGGGGCGTCAACGACCAAGCGGTATCAGGAGCTGCTTGCTTTTCAAAGGTCTGCAATAACTGGCGGGCGCGGGTGATAATCGTTGCTGGAACGCCGGCCAACTGGGCGACATCAATACCATAACTACGGCTGGCAGCACCCGCCTCAACGGCGTGCAAAAAGACGATAGAATCATCACTTTCTTTGGCGGAAACGTGCAGATTGATAGCGGTCGGCTGTTTATCAGCAATCGTGGTTAACTCAAAGTAATGTGTTGCAAATAAGGTGAGTGCCCGATTTTTCTCCAGCAGTGCTTCGGTGGTTGCCCAGGCCAGTGCTAGCCCGTCATAGGTTGACGTTCCCCGACCAATTTCGTCGAGTAAAACGAGGCTATGGCGACTGGCATTATGCAAAATCTCAGCGACTTCGGTCATTTCCACCATAAACGTTGATCGACCACCGGCCAAGTCATCGGCGGCACCAATCCGCGTGAAAATCCGATCGACATCACCAATAATAGCCTGCTTTGCTGGGACGAAAGAACCGCAATGTGCCAAAATGACGATTAACGCGGTCTGTCGCAGATAGGTTGACTTTCCGCCCATATTAGGACCGGTGACAATCGCCAGCTGGCGAGCTTCATCCAATAACAAATCATTACTAACGAAATGCTTAACCTGTTGTTCAACAACCGGATGTCGTCCTGCTTGGATATTGACGGTAGCGGCATCGGTAAAGTGAGGGCGTTGCCATTGATGGGTTTTGGCTAACTCGGCAAAAGTGGTGAAGACATCGGTCTGCATCAAAGCCGTGGCTATTTTTTTCATCGCCTCAACTTGCGGTTGCAAGGTTGTGACAATGTCTTCAAACAAGCGTCGTTCTATGGCTTTGGCTTTTTCGTTAGCAGAAAGGACTTTTTCCTCCAATTTTTTTAACGTGGGGGTGGTGTAGCGTTCGTTATTCTTCAGCGTTTGACGTCTTTGCCAATGCGGTGGTGCTTGACCGGCCAGTGAGCGTGGGATTTCTAGATAGAAACCATGCACTTTATTGAAATTGATACGTAGACCAGAAATGCCGCTGGTCATTTTTTCTTGCTCGGTCAGCGTTTCAAGGTGGTTACTGGCACCGTCTTGTAAGGCGCGTAATTCGTCCAGTTCTACCGAATAGCCAGCGGCGATAACGCCCCCGTCGCGCAGTGTTGCCGCCGGCTCTGTCTGGATAGATTGCGTCAATAGATCATCAACCATCCCATCGGTTTGCATCGTCGTTGCCAAGCCTTGTAATAGGTCATTATCAATGCTGGTTAGTAATTCGACGATAAGCGGTAGAGCACGATACGTTGTCCGAATGCCGACCATGGTTCTCGGGGTTGCGTTGAACAGGGCGAGCGCACCGACCAATCGTTCCAAATCAGCAACCGGAGACAGTGCTGATTGCAATGGCTCTATCATGGCGGCTGCAATGATGGCGGCGACGGCATCTTGATGCGCGATAATTTGCGTTCGTTGGCGTGGTGGCTGATGCAGTAACTCGGCTAAGCGGCGGGAGCCCATAGCGGTTTGGCAATGGTCAAGTAGTGATAATAAGGTTGGTGCTCGTTTTCCAGCTAAGGTCCGGGTCAATTCTAGGCTACTACGCGTGCTCGGCGTCATGCCAATAAAATGACGACTATCTTCCAGACTGATGCCGTCCAGATGAGATAAGGTTTGTCTGTGCGCGTCTTGGGCATAACGCAGTAGGACGCCCGCCGCAATAATCGCTTGAGGTTTATCTTGCAAACCAAAGCCGGCCATATCATGTACCCGAAAATGTGCTGTCAATAAACGCTGTGATTCTTCTAAACTAAATCGCCACGGTGGTAATGGCGTCACCGTAGAGGATATCGCCGGCAGTGGTTCATCACTTTCTGACAGCAGTATTTCAGCGGGCTGTAAGCGGGCGAGCAGGTCGTCCAGTGCAGTGGTCTGACCGGCATAAAAAACACCGCGGGAGATATCCAGCCAAGCATAACCAGCAATCCCTGTGCTTATCGCCAGTGCGACAATCCGGCAGGCTTCTTTTTCCGACAAGATACTGGGTTCAGTGACAGTGCCGGGTGTGATGATTCGGGTAACGCGGCGTTGCATCAGTCCGCTGCCATCGGCCTCACCGACCTGCTCACAGATAACGACCGATTCTCCTGCCTTAATCAGCCGTTCCAAGTACTGATTAATCGCGTGATACGGGACACCTGCCATGGGAATAGGTTTTCCGTTGGCGGCACCACGACTGGTCAAGGTGATGTCTAACAAGCTGGCAGCCCGCTCGGCATCTTCATAAAAAAGTTCATAAAAATCACCCATGCGAAAAAGTAGCAACATATCGGCATGCTCCGCTTTGGTCGCGAGATATTGTTGCATGAGTGGTGTTGTCATGGTTGTTTGGAAGGTGGCGATTAGAGGGCGGTAAAGCGGGTGAGTAAATGAATACCAGCCGCCCCACTTTTTTCGGGGTGAAATTGTGTCGCCAGTAAGGTTCCAGATTGGATAATCGCGGAAAAAGTAATACCATAAGTGGCCGTCATCAGTGTCCACTCTCCCAACGGCGCGCAATAAGAATGAATGTAGTAGAAACGGGTGGAATCAGCAATCTCTTTCGTCAGCGGGTGGGTCTTGAGATGGTAGGTGTTGTTCCATCCCATGTGTGGTACTTTTCGTTGCGCGCTCGTCAATAATCGCCTTACTCGTGCGGGGATTACGCCGAGCCCGGCTTCCTGCCCCTCTTCACTGCTGGCGAATAAAACCTGCATACCGACACAGATTCCCAAAAAAGGTTTTTCTTGCGCGGCTTTAATCAATATTGGCCGTAATTGTAGGACGTCGATGGCTTGCACACAGGCGTCAAAGTGCCCATCCCCGGGAAAGATAATTTTGTCTGCTTGCGCGATGGTGGATGGGTCAGCGGTGACAACGACAGTGGCTGTTGCGTCAGCGCGTTGAATGCCTGCTTGTAGCGAATGCAAATTTCCCATACCACAATCAATAACCGCAATAACGCTCATAAGACGCCTTTTGTTGAGGGGATGTCAGTACCAATATGACGAGTAACGGCAGCTGACAACGCAAGGCCAAACGATTTGAAGATCGATTCTATTTGGTGATGACCATTCGTGCCGCGCAATAAATCAATATGTAACGTTATTTGAGCATGGTTGACTAAGGCTTGAAAAAATTCCCGAAACAAATCAGCGTCAATGCCGCCGATATGAGCCGGTAAAGACGATGCCTGATAAGACAATGATGGGCGTCCTGATAAATCAATGACAACTCTTGCTAATGCTTCATCCAAAGGCGCGTAGGCATGACCGAAACGTCGTATTCCCGCTTTATCCCCTAGGCAATCGGTCAACGCACAGCCGATCGCAATACCACAATCTTCAATCGTGTGATGGGCGTCAATCTGCAAATCGCCTGTTGCTTTCAGGCTTAAATCAAAATGGCCATGTCGGGTCGTTTGCGCCAGCATGTGATCAAAAAACGGGACGCCACTGTCAATGGTGGATTGACCACTGCCTTCCAGCAACAAAGTGACGGCAATATTGGTTTCCTGCGTGCGTCTGATAATTTCTGTTTGACGATTTTTCATAGTATGAGTCCTATTCTACAATGATAAAATGTTAATGGAGGCTTTTGCATAATTGGAGACTATTGCATCAGCAAATCTTTCACTCCGTGGCGGCGTTGAAACTGGTCTCAATCGGTCGTTTATGCAGATAAACTCCCTCATTCCGTGCGTTTTCGCCTTGCCACTAAGCAAAATATCCGCCTATGCAATGATCTCAATTGGTTATTTTACTCCGTAGCGGCGTTGAAACCGTATTTTCTCCTAGAGGAGAGAATAAAGAGAGGGTTGGCAAATAGGTCATTGACAATCCCCCTGACAAGGGGGATAGAGGGGGTTACTCCCTCATTCCGTGCGTTTTTGCCTGCCTGTGCGTTGCACGCAGACCGGTCTTGCCACAAAACAAAACCTCCGTTTATGCAATGGTCTCAATCGGTGAAGGTTTTGGCAAATTGTAAGTATTGCTCGTGCATGCTAGCGACGGTCGCCACCAAAGCGGCCTGATCGCCATTATTATCTATCTTATCATCAGCGAGGTCTAATCGTTGATGATTAGACCATTGCGTCGCCATGATGGCAACGGCGTCTTCGCACTCGTCTCGTTGCTTGGCACGCTGTTGTTGTAACGCCGGTTGGCAGTCAACCACGGCAATGCGTTGAAAAAGGTCACGCCATCCCGGTCGTTCAAACAGTAGTGGGACGACCCCAATCGCATACGGTGAGGTGGCATCCGCTAACCGTTGTTGAATAGCCTGACGGATGAGCGGGTGCAAAACGTCCTCCAATCGTTGTCGCCAGCACTCGCTGGCAAAGATACGCTGCCGGACGGCGACACGGTCAAAGCGGCCGTCATCCGTAAACGCCCATTGTCCCAATGCTTGTCGCAGGGTAGGCAGGGTCGGACCATTATCTTGGGTGAGTTCAGCCGCAATCATATCGGCATCAACAATATCAATACGATGTTGTAAAAACAGCTGTGCGACGGTTGTTTTGCCGCTGGCTACCCCCCCTGTTAAGCCAATCCAAAAAACACTCACCGAGAGACAAAATCCCAATAAGCGAGCATAATACTATCGCCGTAAAATAACATCAACGCGCCAGCCAGTGATAAGCAGGGACCAAACGGAATATGTCTGCCGCGACCGCGGACGAGATAGCGGATGCCGCCCAAAACGATGCCGAGGGTAGCAGCCAGAAACAGCACCATGGGCAGTGACTGATAGCCAATCCAAGCACCCAATGCAGCAAATAGCTTGTAATCGCCAATCCCCATTGCCCGCCGACCGATAATCATCGACAGCACAGTAGACAATGACGCCAATGCTAGATAGCCACCCGCTGCGCCGATGACGGCGTCGGTGAGTAGGGCAAAACGGGCGTCCAGATTAGCCAGCAAACCTATCCAGAGCAGTGGTAACGTAAGTATATCCAGCAAATAGAAACGTTGCCAATCAATAGCGGACAGGATCAGCAACATACTCAGGAAAATAATGACCAGTGCAATATCAAGCTCGTTGCGATAATGGAGCAATGCACTCAAGACGATTAATGCACCACATATCTCAACGAACGGATAGCACCAGCTGATAGGTCGTTGACAGCATTTGGTCATCCCGCGTAACATTAAAAAGCCGAGTAATGGTATATTGTGCCAGGGTTTGATTGGCGTTTTGCAGTGCGGACAAAACGACATTGGCCAAGCCAAAAAACGCCAGCCATAGCGGCTATTGGCACGCAATCCAGCGGCGTCGGTTTTCGGTAATCGATAGATAGCGACGTTGAGGAAGCTACCGAGCAGCAATCCGAAACAGGTAGCGATGATGATGAAGGTGGAAAAGAGCAAAGATTTAGCCTTTTATAATAGGAAGGAAGCTCTGATTAGAATACAAGTGCGTTTCACGGACATTAGAAAGGGTGCATTTTTGGGGCAATAATGAGGCGAATATGGGATATATTTAACGAGATTTTGTCTAAAAATGGGCCGTTTATAGTTTTTGTGGGATATATTTGCATTAATCAAAGGTTCCTTTAAGTGATGCGACCAGCAACGGTCTCGTCCCTAGTCGGCCGCTTCCTCCATCCAAGCGGTTTGAATGGCCTCCAAAATACGTTCGTTGGATTGATTGGGATCATCACTAAAGCTGGGCAGAGCACAGATCCAAGCGTGCATATCAGTAAAGCGGACATACTGCGGATCGGTATCCGGATGCATTTCCATCAGGGATATCGCTATCTCTAGGGTATCAGACCATTTCATCCATGTTCCTCTTAAGCGAAGCTCTGATTAACACGAGTGCGTTTCACGGGTATTAGAAATGGTGCATTTTTTAGGCAAAAATGAGGCGAATATGGGACGTATTGAACGAGATTTTGCCTGAAAAAGGTACTGTTTATAATTTTTGTGGGATGTGCTTGCATTAACCAGAGCCCTCTTTGGCATGATTAATGGTATAGCGAGGGATAAAAATGGTTAAATCGGCACCACTGACGACGGCTTGGCACGACAAACGCGAATGCGCATCCAAGCCCCAGGCTTTATCCAGTAGGTCTTCCTCCTCCTCACTGGCTTCGGCCAGCGAACAGACGCCACCGCGGACAATGACATGACAGGTCGTACAGGCACAAGATTTTTCGCAGGCATGCTCTATCATGACATCGTTTTGCAGCAATGCGTCGCAAATAGATATCCCCGATTCAACATCAAGGGAAGTGCCATCAGGACACAGCTCTGCATTCGGGAGTACTTTGATGGTCGGCATAGGTCGTCATTCTACTAATCTTGCTGTATTTTGCAAAATAAGGGAATAAAGGGACACAAACTTGTACTTTGGTCAACAAAGAAAGGTCACTACTTTTTGGTAACAGTTTCCTCAATATCCCGATCACACTCTCGACCGTCCCCTTCTCCTAGGTTGCGTAGGGAGAAGTTAAGGAAGTTCTGATTAAGTCTGGTGGCATCCAGTTGAGCGATAAAAGGGTCAACATCAAGGCGTAAAACGTCCGTCATAGCGAGCATACGGGCGTTTTGCAACGCCGAGTTTGGCCCTTTTATCAAGGGGGCGGGCATGACTTAATCAGAGCTTCCTAAAGTAACAGCGTAATCCGGTGTATCTACGGATGGCTTCATGTTGGCTGTTTTCTTTGCCATTATCTAGAAGTCAAGGTTTGTACTGTCACCGGTGCCCGTCGCAGTGATTGGATGAGTGCAACAACCTTCGCCGCTGCTGTTTGTTCGGACATCAATGCCAAGTGAACATACTGGCTTTTCCGATTAACGGCTACTGATACGGCGATCTTCCCTTGCTGACCGAACATCAAGTCACTCTCATCGTCTTCCCGACGTCCTCGTTGATTACTGATCGCGGGACGCTCTGTGATACTGACCTGCTGTGCGTCGCACGCAGACAGGCCCGACCGACAATCTGACCACGACGCTCCTCCTAATCACGGCGGCGGTAACGCTTGGTCAGCATTCTGACACCACTCACCTGTCTGCGTGCGACTCACAGGCAGGCGACTAATCGTTGATGGCGACACGCCTACCGTAGCGGCGATTTGTGCTTGCCCCGAAATCCTTGGAAGGAAGTGTGTAGGTGTATAGTACCTGATGATCATAGTGACGAAAAGCGTTTTCCGTTCCAGAATTATTTCATCGTAAACCATATGATCGTACGGAATGTGACACAGAAAAAGTATCGCGTTATCGTATACAAATGAGCGAAAAGTATTGACTAGCCGCTATCCTGCCTTCCCTATTCATTTCAGGGAAATCAAAGTAGTCTATCTCGGCGTTGCATGCAGACCGATTGAGATCATTGCATAGGCGAGTATTTTGCTTCGTAGCAAGGCGAAACCGCACGGAATGAGGGAGTTTATTTGCATCAATGACCGATTGAGTACGGTTTCAACGTCGCTACGGAGTGAAAGATTTGCTTATGCAATGGTCTCCGATTGAGCGGCCAGTGAAGTTATGGGGTAAGGCTATCGTAAAGCCATCGTCGGCAGGCGTCGAGTGTTTGGTAGTGCTGGTTGTCAGCTTTGATGACGCCCGGTCTGGCGGAATGGATCAATTGTTCAGCAATACAGTAGAACCGCCAGCGGAGCGTTTGGATTTGCCAGCGTTGTCGTTTCCACAGCGTTCTGCGCATTAGGATGAAAAGATGGTAAGCAATCGTATTGAGACGCATCCAGACAGTATTGACGAGGCGTTTGGAAGGCCGGCGGCGAAGCCATTTTCCCACTCCTTGACACGGTTCTCAGACTCACCCCGTTGGCGGTAGCGGTGTCAGACGCTGTCAATGTTATCATCCAAGTTGGTCGCTCAAGCGGCCACCCACTCGCCGCAGGAAAACAACGCGCCTTACTGGTATTGCCCACACTTCAACGGACAGCGGATAAGTATCAGGCGGAACGCCACGACGCCTTTGTTCAGTATATGAGACTTCTCGGCTATCCAGAAATGATCGCTGTTTTTCTCTTCCGCTCGACTGGATGGGCAGGGGTGGTGCCTCCAGTGCCACAAGGATGACGACAGGCTGTCAGCCACTTCACACACAGCGGAATCCAAAGGGCACCCACCAGAAAACGAACCTTATTTGCTTCACACCAATTCAAGACCGTATGACGATACGATGCATTATCGGCCTGTAACAAGCCGATGTGCATAAACGAAGGTAGCAAGGACTGACAAGCTTCCAGAAACTCAGCTGGATGGCTACCCCAAGAGGCCCTCGACACAAACGCTCGTGCAATACGTAGTCATATTCCGCTATCGTCGCCAAGTATCCTCGTTCCTTCGTATACATCCTGCCCACATCCACCCTTTCCGTCTCTATCAGGCTATCATCTATATCAAGCGTAATCGTCTTTTCTACCACCGACGATAAACCGCGTTCCAGTCATGTCCAGTTCAGTAATGATAATGCTGACAAGCCCGATTCGGTACTGTAACAGTGCATCGATCGACGTCAAGTCTCATTGTCGGCGATGGCTGTCTGACTGAAATAACCATCACGAGATAACCGACGACACTCTGACAGGGTGCGACCACCCGCATGTAACAATGCCATAAATGACGATATGACCGATGAGGCCGAATAACCACGACCATTGCTGGGAGCGGGAAATTGACGCTCAATGGCAGACGACAAACCGACTTGTTTCATCACGCCATAGTAGTAAGTAGTGGTGTCAAACCGCTGTAGGCACTCATTCCTTTCTTGCTACCTCCGACTAGGGAGAACTCTAATGACTGGTGTGATAACATGCTTTTTGCCCCAATGGTGGTTCACTGATTAGGGGAATTGATTCTCTATCAACGCCATTGTCGCACCCCCCGTACATTATTGGGTGCGGGGACTATTTCAAACAACAGTTAATACTATCAATCGAGGATTTCAGGGGAGTGGGCGTGCTATTGACTTTGCCTTTCTTTTTTGCAATAATTGAGCTGTTAAGTTGTTTTGGTGCTGTCACTCGCCGCTGTTTCGCCGCTGTTTTCTTTTCGCGGCTGTCACTGAATTTTTTCTCTGTTGACATTTTTTATCTACTTTTTTATCTACTCTCATAATAAATTCCGCCGTCAGCGGCGTGATGATTGCTGTCTTGCCACAGAGGAGGCCTACTACTAATGAATGAAGAAACGAACACCGATTCTGCCGTCTTACAGGCGACAGATGATACTTTTGAACAGGACGTGATGGCGTTCGAAGGGCTTGCTTTGGTTGATTTTTGGGCACCGTGGTGTGGTCCTTGTAAAGCCATTGCGCCTGTACTAGAGGAGATTGCTACCGAACGAACAGATATTCGTGTGGTGAAAGTTAACGTTGATGATAGTCCTGAAACCGCGAAACAATTTAATGTTCGGGCTATTCCTACTTTACTGCTATTCAAATCTGGTGAAGTGAGAAGTACAAAAATTGGTGCAGCCGGAAAGGCTGATATTGAAACGATGTTAGAAGGTTAACGTTAAGAAAATTCTGATTAATGCAAGCACATTCCACAAAAACTATAAACCACCAATTTTTCAGGCAAACGCTTGTTAAATATGTCTAATGTTCGCCTCATTGTTGCCTAAAAAAGCACCTTTTCTAATGTCTGTGAGACGCACTCTTAGTTAATCAGAGACTCCTTAAATTATTGACTAGATAGTATTATGCCACCCCCAATTCATCCCTCCCCCCCACGTTATAACAACAAACGACGTCCTGCTCGTATGCCGGCCGAGATTGCCAAACTAGAGGCCGCTAGCAATAGAATAGAACGACAGGTAGTGCAAGAAAACGGTCATGTCAAGAGCCGAAAAAAACAGGCAGACTGCCCAGTTCTTCATCTGACGGATTTTCGTAAAATGAAGGTGGAAGCATTGCTTCATCTGGCGGAAAAAGAAGGTCTAGTCAATGTTGCTCGTATGCGCAAACAGGAATTATTGTTTACCCTGATGAGGTTTTACGCCCAACGTGGTGATATTATTCATGCTGAAGGAACGTTGGAGATGACTCCCGATGGGTATGGTTTTTTGCGTTATGCCAGCCAGTCTTACGTAGCGGGAACGGGTGATATCTATATCGGTCAACCGCAAGTACGACGTTTATATTTACGGACGGGTGATACGGTGAGTGGTGAATTACGTGCACCACAGGAAGGTGAGCGTTATTTCGCCTTGTCGTCTATCAACATGATTAACGAGGAAGTGCTTGACGAAAAAAATCGGCGACGAATATTCTTTGAGAATTTAACACCGTTATTTCCATCAGAACACTTGTCGTTAGAGCGAGATATGCGCGGTGAGGAAAATATTACTGCCCGCGTGATTGACATGATTGCGCCCATTGGTAAGGGGCAACGGGGCCTGTTGGTGGCATCGCCAAAAAGTGGAAAGACGGTTATCTTGCAGCAAATCGCTCACGCCATAGAGGAAAATTATCCTGACATTACCTTGATGGTTTTGCTTATTGACGAGCGGCCCGAAGAAGTGACGGAGATGAAGCGATCGGTGCGGGGGGATGTCCTGTCGTCTACTTTTGATGAAGCCGCCGCTCGGCATGTACAGGTTGCTGAGCTGGTCATCGAAAAAGCAAAGCGTTTGGTGGAAATGCGTAAGGATGTGGTTATCTTGCTCGATTCAATTACTCGCTTAGGTCGTGCCTATAATACCTTGCAACCAACATCAGGGCGTATATTGTCGGGTGGTATTGATGCGCAAGCACTACAGCGACCCAAGCGTTTCTTTGGTGCTGCTCGCAATATCGAAGAAGGGGGCTCGTTAACGATTATTGCCACGGCACTGATTGAAACTGGCTCAAAAATGGACGACGTTATCTATGAAGAGTTTAAGGGAACCGGCAATATGGAGCTGCATTTGGATCGACGTATTGCTGAACGTCGAACGTATCCCGCTATCTTGCCGGGTCGGTCTGGTACTCGGCGTGAGGAGTTGTTGATTGATGAGGCTAAATTGAAAAATATTTGGGTTTTGCGTAAGGCCTTGTTGACGATGGATGAGGATAGGGCAACGGAATTTCTATTGGATAAACTGCGACAGACTAAGACCAATGATGAGTTCTTTAATTTGATGAAAAAAGGCAGTTGATTGCCGCTTGATACGATTTCTTAGCTGTATTGGCTGGACGTCGACAATCGGATTGGTTGGTCTATTGGAACGGGTTATAGTGTGGGATTGAGGGAGCGATAACATGCCTTTATCACGGTAATTTTTTATCAGCAAATTACCTATCGAATCGTTTTTCCAATCAAACCACACTGATTAATTTTTTCTACAGTATTTTAAGTCTTTTCCAACAGTCAGTTCTGGTTGGTTATCACACAAGGTTAATGAAATGATTGAAAAATTTCGCAATGTTGCGATTATCGCCCATGTTGATCATGGCAAAACCACGTTAATCGATTCTATAATGAAACAAAGTGGAACGTTTCGCCACAATCAACAAGTCGACGAAAGAGTGATGGACTCTGGGGATTTGGAAAAAGAGCGAGGGATTACTATCCTTGCCAAACCGACTTCCATTAACTGGCAGGGTACTCGTATTAATATTATTGATACACCCGGGCACGCTGACTTTGGGGGTGAAGTTGAGCGTGTTTTGGGGATGGCGGATGGTGTCATTCTTTTGATTGATGCGGCTGAAGGACCAATGCCGCAAACTAAATTCGTTCTCGGTAAGGCACTGGCACAGGGATTACGACCAATCGTTGTCATTAATAAAGTGGACAGTAACAACGCTCGCCCATCGGCTGTTGTCGATGAGGTTTTTGATTTGTTTGTTGCTTTGGATGCCAGTGATGAGCAATTAGATTTTCCTATTCTTTACGCATCTGGTCGTGAGGGTTGGTGTGTGAATGAGCTGGCTGATGCACGTGACAACGTAGAACCGTTGTTGATGAGGATTTTGCAGCATGTGCCGCCGCCTGAAGGAGATATGACGAAGCCGTTTGCGATGTTAGTTTCATTGCTTGATTCCGACCCTTATCTAGGACGTTGTTTGGTTGGGCGAGTCATGCAGGGGAGTGTTGCCGTTAATGAATCAGTGAAAGCGATTAATTTATCAGGCCGTCAGGTTGAGAGTGGTCGTTTGACGAAGTTACTACGTTTTGAGGGAATTAACCGCGTACCAGTAGAGAAGGTAGCGGTGGGAGATATTATCTGCGTTGCTGGTCTTGCCAAAGCATCAGTAGCGGATACCATTTGTGCGACGGCGGTAACGACGCCACTACAGTCAACACCGATTGATCCACCAACTATGTTAATTACGATTACGGTTAACGATTCGCCGTTGGCTGGACGTGAAGGTAAGAAAGTAACCTCTACTTTGATTCGTCAACGATTGTTAGCTGAGGCTGAGACCAATGTTGCTATTACGTTTGCCGATAGTCAGGATATGGCTTCTTTTGAAATCGGTGGGCGAGGTGAATTACAGCTGGGTGTTTTGATTGAAACGATGCGGCGTGAAGGTTTTGAGATGAGCGTTTCACGGCCCCGCGTTCTCTGGCAAAAGAGTCAGACTGGCGAGCGCTTAGAACCAGTAGAAGAGATTACGATTGATGTTGATGAGGATTTTACCAGTGTTGTGATTGACGGTATGAATCGAAGAAAGGCGCAGATGATGGATATGCGAGTAGCCGGTGCGGGTAAAACCAGACTCATATTCAAAGCACCGTCACGCGGTCTTATTGGCTATCAAGGATTATTTTTAACCGCTACTCGTGGGACAGGAGTATTGAATCGAGTCTTTTTGGATTATGAACCTTTTAAGGGTGAGATTGAAGGCCGCCGTCAAGGCGTTTTGATTTCAACAGCGAGTGGCTTGTCGATTGCGTATGCTTTGTTTAATTTGCAGGAAAGAGGGGTCTTATTTATCCCTCCACAAACGGCTGTTTATCAAGGGATGATTGTTGGCGAGCACAGTCGCCAGAATGATCTAGAGGTTAATGTTTTGAAAGGTAAACAGCTGACGAATGTGCGTGCTTCAGGAACCGACGAAGCGGTCAAATTGACACCGAATCGCTGCCTATCATTGGAGGAGATGATGGCCTATATCAACGAAGACGAACTGCTTGAAGTAACCCCGGTTAATCTACGTTTACGCAAACGATATTTATGCCCGCATGAGCGTAAACGCTTTAGTCGTCGCTAGCGATGACGGCGGTGCTCTCAATAATCATTGACATCGGGTGTATCAGTCGACGGATGATAGCGAGCATACAGTCTTAGCAGAGCGGAAGTGATAATGGTTAGAATGGTGAAGGAGACCAGAGTATCCTGCCAAGTGTCCATCAGGGTAAAACTACCCAACAGGCTACCATCTTGAGCATACATTAAGAGTCCATTGAGCAGAGCAGCAGCTCCCAGTGATAAGAAAATAACCATGTTGATACTCAAGAGTAACTCCATGCTAGTCAATAGCAGACCGAAGACGATCCACATTTCAGGTTGCAGTAGCCAATATAACCAGTTCATTTTTCTGATGATGTTCGGGCGGGGAGAAGCTCAGTCAACGCTTGCAGACTGCCCAACACATTGGTAACATTGGTCGGTAGGATAATGGTTTTGGTGGAATCGGATGACGCCAGTGTTCCGATGGCTGTTACCTGCCGTTTTAAGACTTCAAAGTTAACCGCGGCCTGACCGTCGTTAGTGATGGCTTCGCTCACCAAGCGGATTTGTTCAGCGTCAGCCTCTGCCTTAACCTTTACTGCATAAGCATTGGCATCGGCTTCAATGCGCAAGGCATCAGCACTTTTTTGAGCTTCGTAAAGGCGAGCATCCGCCGCCAACTCAATGGAGCGTTTTTCCCCTTCGGCTCGGGCAATGGAGGCACGTCGTTCACGTTCGGCATTCAATTGCTGACGTTGCGCTTCTTTGGTACGATCGTCAATAATGACATCCGTAATCTCCGTTCGGGTAATTTCAATTCCCCAAATATCGGCGGCCTCTTGTAAATTATCGGCGATCTCAGCGTTCATTGATTCTCGGCTGGATTGTAATTCGTCCAATTCCAATTTGCCGGCAGCGGAGCGGACAATGGAGGAGGCCGCCGTATAGGTAGCGTCCCTGACGTCGTGGATGCGATAGACCGTTCGGCTGGCATCAATAATCCGAAAGAAAACAGTGGTTTCTAGTTTGACTTCAACGTTGTCGCGGGTGATGACAGAGATTCTAAATTCAGGCAGTTGTCGTTCCAAAATAGAAATCCGGTGGGCAACTCGGTCTATGTAGGGGACGATAATAGACAATCCGGCTGTCAACGTATGGGTATACCGACCAAATCGTTCAATCACGTACACCTTTGATTGTGGGACAATTTTGACGCTAAGGTAAACGGTGAGAATGCCCAGCCCCAATAAAGCGATGGGGATGGCATTTGCTAGAATGGATAGAATATTCATTATTTATTACACTCCTTGTATGATGATTTTTAAGCCACGTTTTGGCGAGTGTATCGGATGCTATGCACCCTCCACTCTCGCCAATTATAGCATTCATCTCAATAAAAACGGTTAATGAGACCAGAGACCATTGCATAGGATTTAAACCGCGGAAGGATACGGAGATAGTTTGGCGTAGGGACAGACACACAGCTCTGCCCCTACGTTGGGCGTCTTATCATCTCCACTCCAAAAACTGCTGCTTATGTAATGGTCTCATAATTAGTCGATCCTGAAAAAGCCATTTTGCGACCATTAATATAGGATTTTTAAACCACGGAAAACACGGAAAAACACGGAAATAATGTAGGGGCAGACCTGTGTGTCTGCCCTGTAGTCTGCGCCGACACGCGGATTAGGGCAGACACAGTGGTCTGCCCCTACAACGGGTAAACCAGCTCCGCGCTTTTCTCCAGCATCTCTACGGGTTGAACAAAACGACCAGAAAATAATGGTGGTATTCGCATAAACTGGTTGATATAACCATCGCATTTACAGATTTATATCTCGAAAAATCAGCCTCTTACATACTTTTTCAGGGGGACTAATTAATGTTTGTGTCTCTTTATTCTCAATCAATATTAGCATTCTATCCAATTTACAACTCAACAATCTGATCAACAAATTGCAATTTTTCAATCTTTTTCATAGTGTTTGTTCCGTCTCTATTGGCAATGCTATCTACAAGCACTATAACATCTGAGGCGATTGAAATAGAGTATTCACTTTGGTTTCCAGAGAAAATGACAGTATTAATTCCATCATTTCCAGTAATGTCATTCTTTAATTCATTCACTTGCACATTCGTATGATTGCTTCCTAATAAAGTGATATTTTTTAAGTATCTAGAATGATGTGTATAAGGTTTAGAAATATCGAACTTTAATGAAAATGTGACTGTAAAATCAGAATCAATTCTCGCATTATAAGTTAAATAAGGGTGAAAGAATTTATTATTTAATAACCTCTGTCCGGTTGGATCTTCTGTTGCGATTTCATTTCTGTCCTTAGCAATATAAATACCCCACATACTATGCGTGCCACTTTCATTCCAAGCTCCCCACAATCCGTAATAAGCATCGATTAAAGCGGCCAAGTATTCTTGCGACAGGCTGTTTTCTTGAGTTAATTCTTCTATCCATTGAGCCTGCCCAATACCCCAGAGTTTATTGGAAAGTGCGTTTTGCTGAGCTGAGCGAATTTCTGCTTGAAATGCAGAGGCAGCACCAGGACTGCTGTTATGTCCATCTACACCAATCCCGTAATCATGAACCATATGTAATATTTCTTCGAAAGCAGCATCTCTGTGTGTGTAATCTTGATTAATATACCAAGCGTGTCCCTCTACTTGAATTTCATTTTGATAAAGTGCTTGAGCATTTACCTGAACAGGATTGCCCCCATCATCTTGCCCGTTTAATAAAGCTAATATGGCACCATTATCGACCATTTTATTTGCAATAGCACTCTTGTCTGCCCCATACAGTGAACCTTCATAGTCTTTGAGATAGTGTTCCAAAATACTTCTGCACCTGACTATCTGTTCGTTGGTAATGTTACTTTGCGCGACAATGTGTATATGTCCGCCATTAGGCGATACTACCTTGGTGTATCGATCAAAATTAGAGGTGTATTGACTTCCTAATGAAGTAGGAATTGATTCAATTTCCAAAGCAGAATCAATAGTTGGTGATGGCTGAGTAGGCGAAGTTGAATCGTCGCTACAACCAACAGAGAACAGCGTTATAAATGCTAGAAAAAAAGATAAAATTGATTTTGTTTTCATAGGGTTCTTCGTTAATTCTTTTAGAAAATGGTTACCAATAATATCCTGAGGCCATTGCATAGGCGAATATTTTACTTTGTGGCAAGGCGAAACTGCACGGAATGAGGGGGTTTATCTGCATAAATGACCGATTGAGTACGGTTTCAACGCCGCTACGGAGTGAAAAATTTGCTTATGCAATGGTCTCTAAAACATTATTGCAACAAAGAAAAATAGAGACGCCGTTTGAAAAAAAGAAAAACCTAGACCGAAGGATGGGAATGAGGATGATTACTGTTCATGTTCTCTTATTTTTTTATGGTAATTTTGTAACCCTTACTTGGATTTCGGTTATTAAATCTTTAGGATGATTGTCATCAATACTATTCCAATATAGCAATCTTATTTCCTCATCACCGTGAGGAACATATTGGCTGGTTTTCAAGACTTTTTGAAAAGTACCTCTAATCGCCGAGCCAATATTGTTGTAACTTCCTTTGTAGATAAAAGAAGCGAACAAACCGCCTTTAAGTTGTGTGGTTTTTATCACCTCAGTTTCTTGGGGGTTGCCTTTGAAACCTATTGCATAGTAGCTGCCTTTAATGTTTCTGCTTTCCACACTCAGCTGAGGAAATACGACCTCATAATCGTTACTTTCTTGTAGTAAATAATACTGTATCAATTTGATGAGTGAGTTAGAAATATGCCCTTTCTCTTCAGTATGGACAACATACAAAACATTTTTATCGGCAACTTCTTTTATTTGGAAATCTCCTACTGTGGGCAAAGGTAATCCAAAAGCAACGCTTGAAAATACGAAAAGTGATAGAAAGATGAGTGTTTTTTTCATAGTGTTTCCTGTGTAGGTTAACGTTCAAAATCAGCGGCGGCAAAAAGCAGAGCGACGAAGGAGTGGCGCTTTTGCTGTCCGAGTACATTTGCCTTGTTATGCCATTTATACTTGTGAATTCCAAAGTGAAACGCAACATTATTTGGCATTGTACACCTCATGAGGAGTTTTGAATCCAAGCACCTTCAGCGGTCAGTGATTGAACCACGTTTCCAACTTTCTCACCGGTGCTGTGGTCAACCAAGAAAAGTCACTACTTTTTGGTCACAGTTTCCTCAACACCCCAATCACATTCTCGACCGTCCCCTTTTCCCAGGCTGCATAGGGAGCAGTCAAGTAACAGCGTCATCCGGTGTATCTACGGATGGCTTCATGCTGGCTGTTTTCTTTGCCATTGTCTAGGGTCAAGGTTTGCACTGTCACCGATCCTCGTCGCAGTGATTGGATGAGTGCGTCAACCTTCGCCACTGCTGTTCGTTCGGACATCAGTACTAGGGAAACTCTGATTAAGTCATGTCCGCTCCCCTTGAGCGTTAAAAGGGCCAAACTCGGCGTTGCAAAACGCCTGTATAGTCTCGCTATGACGGGCGTTCTACACCTTGATGTTGACCTTTTTACCACTCAATTGGATGCCACCAGACTTAATCAGAGCTTCCCTAGGTGAACATACCAGCTTTTCCGATCAACGGTTACTGATACGGCTAGATTCCCTTGCTTGCCGAACATCAAGTTACTCTCATAGTCTCCCTGACGCCCTCGTTGATGACTAATCACGGGACGCTCTGTGATACTGACCCGACCGACAATCTGATCGCGATGCTCCTCCTGAGCGCGCCGGTGGTAACGCTTGACCACTACTTTATGGCGAGCGTCATAGCCGTCACGACGCAACTGGTGGTAGACCGTCTGTACCGACACGGATGCCAGTCTCGTCATACAAACGCCCGACGGCTACTTCAGGAGACCACTTATCCTGCACACGCGGGTTAGTAAGCCCTGCATCCATTCCTCATCAACACGGCCTCCCGATGAAGCGTGATGACGACGTTGTTCGGATGGGTATCTCTAAGAACTCCAGTGCGATTTAGGGTGTGTAGAAAACAGTGCATATTTTAGGCAAAAAAGAGTCGAATAGTGACCCTATTTAACGAGATTTTGCTTGAAAAAGATGCTGTTTTATGCGCTTCATAAATGGTGCTGGGGTTTTTAGAGGTGCCCGGATAGACTGTGTGCTCTATCAGGACGATAGCAACCGGCTTGGTCAGCATTCCGACACAACTCGCGACTAATCGTTGATGGCGACACGCCTAGCATAACGGCGATTTGTGCTTGCCTGTCATTTGGTAACAGCACCGAAGTTTGGTATCTTTCTGCTTGGTTGAGGTGTTTCATGAGCAATCTCCTTGATGGTAAAAAAGAACGACTGTATCGGAATATCACGCCCTTTGCCCTTTATGACTAAAAAATTACATTTCATTTTAGAATCCGCAACTAATACTATCAATCGAGGATTTCGGGCACAAAGCAGGATTCCTCTTTATGCAAAGGTCCCATGCTATAATCGCCAGCAGATTCACTTTGCCATTTAATAATAGGAGGATTGATTATGTCTAAACGAGGTTTTATTACGGCAATCTTATCGCTTGTTTTGCTGGCGTCTGGTGCGTTTGCCGCTGATATGGGCGACAAAGACACGGCGATTAAAATCCCTATCAATGAATGGACGGGACAGCATTTGAGTGCGCATATGCTAGGTCAATTGCTGAGTAAAATGGGCTATCAGGTGGACTATGTTACCGCTGGGGCAGTGCCACAACTGACTGCTATTGGTCAGGGAGATTTACATGTACAGCCGGAAACTTGGGAGAACAATGCCGGTGAGATTTTTCCGCAGCTGGTGGACGCCGGAAAAATTGTCATCGTTGGCACTGAAGGATTGTCGGCTCGTGAGGGGTGGATGTATCCAACCTATATGAAAGATAAGTGCCCCGGCCTCCCCCACTGGGAGGCATTATATGACTGTGCCACCGCATTCGGGAACGCCGAAACTTTTCCTGATGGCCGTTTGATTACTTATCCTGCCGATTGGGGAACGCATTCAAAAGACCTCGTCAGTCAAATTAATCTGCCTTTTGTTCCCGTAGCAGGTGGCAGTGAGGGGGCGATGGTGGCCGAACTTAAATCGGCTTATGATGCGAAAGAGCCTATTCTTATGATGTTTTGGCAGCCGCATTGGATTCACGCCGATTATGAATTTGATTGGGTGGATTGGCCAACAGATGCCGCCGCGTGCGAGAAAAAGGCAGGCTTAGCCGCAGGTAGTGTTGCGGAATGTGGATTTCAGCAAGCGGCGGTGTATAAAATCGTCTGGAACGGCTTCAAGGACAAGTGGCCGGCTGCTTATACGTTGATAGAAAAGTTTCAGATGACTAATGCACAGCAAAATCCTATGATTCTTGAGGTGGATAAGAACAAGCGTAAGCCAGAAAAAGTGGCAGCAGATTGGATTAGTCAAAACGAGGCGATTTGGAAACCTTGGATTGACGTTGCTAAAAACTAACGCTACTGTTAAGGGGTGGTGTGAAGGCACTGCCCTTCAACAAAAAAATGAACAAAATTTTATAGGAATCTCTGATTAATACGAGTGCGTTTCACAGGAATTAAAAATAGTGCATTTTTAAGTAAAAATGAGGCGAATAGTGGGCCTATTTAACGAGATTTTGCCTGAAAAAGGTGCTGTTTATCATTTTTGTAAAATGTGCTTGCATTAATCAGAGATTCCTATAGAGCATTGTTAGTCGGTAGCAATTGTTATTGCTGATTAGGTACGAGATATGAATGAGGAACTTAACGAGGCGGTATCTAAAAATGGCGAGACGGTCATTTTATCGTGCCGTAATTTGTGGAAAGTCTATGGTGCTAACCCCAATCAGTATTTTAAAACACCGATAGCCGATAGCGATGTCCTCGCCCAACGTATGCGCGAGCAGCAGCATATCCCTGCTTGTATTGATGTCTCTTTTGATGTTCATGTTGGTGAGATATTTGTCATTATGGGGCTGTCCGGTTCCGGTAAATCGACCGTCATTCGTTGTCTTTCTCGCTTGGTAGAGCCAACTCACGGTCAGGTACTGCTAGAGGGGAAAGATTTATTGTCGATGCCCGCCAAGTCACTGATTGATATTCGGCGACACAAATTTGGTATGGTATTTCAGAATTTTGGATTATTACCGCACTTGAACGTTTTGGACAATATCGCCTTTCCGTTAAAACTACAGGGGATGGATTTTGCAAAACGGCGCGAGTGTGCCCAGCGGGTTATTGATTTGGTCGGTTTGAACGGTCGTGAACAACATTTTCCAAGACAGTTGTCCGGCGGACAGCAACAGCGCGTTGGTATTGCGCGTTCGCTGGCGGTAGAACCCGAGTTATGGTTTTTGGATGAGCCTTTTTCGGCCTTAGACCCGCTCATTCGTCGTCAAATGCAGGATGAATTTTTGCGCATTCAACAGCTGCTTAAAAAGTCAATTGTCTTTATCACTCACGATTTTCTGGAAGCACTGAGAATTGCCGATCGTGTGGCAATTATGCGTGACGGAAAAATCGTGCAGATTGGACCAGCGGTGGAATTAATCATTAATCCCGCTAACGATTATGTCGCCGAGTTTTCGCAAGATGTTCCCAGAGCGCGAGTGCTGATGGCGAAAGATGTTATCGATGTGGCGGCCCTACCTTGTGATTATGCAGTGGCCGTGCCGGACGATATGACGGTAGAGCAGCTGCTACCAATCTTGAAGGATAATGTGCATGGCGTTAGCGTAGAGCGCGACGGTACTATTATTGGCATGGCCAATGCACAAAGTGTGATAAAGGCACTGGCGAAAGATAGTCGTGGGGAAAGTGACAAGCCGGCGAATCATTAAGGGCACCTCTAAAAAACCCAGCACAATTTATGACCCGCATAAAACAACCCCTTCTCCACCCACCCACTCGTCAAATAACCCAACTATTATCCTCATGTTTAGGTGAAATATGCACACTTTTCTACACTGCCTAAAGCGCACTGGAGTTCTTATAGGTGCCCTTAGCCGTTTTGAACTCCAATGGCTGAGCGTATTGGTATTGGCAATGGCATTGATTATTACGCAAGAACATCTGGAAATGATTGCCACCTACCCGGCTGATTGGCAGCTGCCTATCGCCCAGATTCTGAATACGGGCATGGCATGGTTTTTGACGGTTTCTGATGAAATTTTTCTTAAAATTTTTCGGGCGATTTCGTGGCTATTGAGTTTTCCAGTAAAAGGCGTCGGTGCATTTTTACAGTGGTTGCCTTGGTCAGTGGTCGTGGCGGTAGTGGCTGTCATTGCGCATCGTGCTGCTGGCTGGTCGCTGGCGGTATTTTCTTTGATCGCCATGCTGTATATGGTCGTCATCGGACATTGGGATAAAAGTATGAATTCTCTGGCACTGGTAGCATTGAGTGTTCCGTTGGCAGTGGTTATCGGTTTTTCTTTAGGCGTCTGGGGGTTTTACGATGCCCGTGCAGAACGATGGATGAACCCGATATTAGATTTAATGCAGACCATACCGGCATTTGCTTATCTGATTCCGATTATCATTTTATTCGGGTTTGGGCCAGTAGTCGGGTTGATAGCCAGTATTATCTTTGCTGTTGCACCAATGGTGCGCAATACGATTGTCGGGCTGCGTTCAGTGCCGATAGAAATGATTGAGGCGGGGTTAATGTCCGGTGCAACGGCGGTTCAGTTATTTTTTCAAGTCAGCATTCCGGCGGCACTAAAACAAATTTTATTAGGCGTGAACCAAACGACGATGGCGGCATTGTCGATGGTCATTATTGCTTCTATTATCGGCGGAACAAATGATATTGGCTGGGAAGTATTATCAACTATGCGTAAGGCATTATTCGGCGAAAGCCTGTTGGCGGGAATCGTTATCGCCTTGCTGGCCATGATGATGGATAGAATTACCGTTGGGTTAGCAACTCGTCAAATGCCAATTTTTGAAAGCGATACCACTTTTGCCAAACGGCATTCGCATTTAATGATAGCGGTGGTATTAACGAGCATCTTTGGGGGTGCGTCAGCACTGTTTCCATCATTAGAAAAATACCCTGAAGAATGGGTAATATCGCTGGCGCAACCACTGAATGATGCTATTTCATATGTAGTTTTAAATTGGCGTGAAACAATCACTGGCATTAAAACAGGGGCTTATTTCTATTTTATGCTACCGATTCGTATTGGCTTAGAAAAAACGATCAGCCCACATTCTTGGGGATTTGAGCTAGCACCGATTCATATCGTTATGTATAGCGTGTTAGTTACGATTTCCGTTATAGCCACTGGGTATCGGTTATCAAAACCTATGGCGGTCGCGTTATCGGTGTTGGCGATGATTTTTTATTTTGGGTTAACCAATATTCCTTGGGTTGCAGTGTTGTTAATAATGGCATTGACCGCTTACCAACTAGGTGGCATGAGGCTTGCGGCGGGAGTTTTAATAGGGTTGATTTATCTATTAATCACTGGCATCTGGGCAGAAGCGGTAGTGTCGGTTTATTTGTGCGGGTTAGCCGTATTCGTTTGCTTTGTTGTCGGTACGACTATCGGTATTGCGATGAGTGAAAGCAATCGATTGTCCGCTTTTATGCGTCCTATTAATGACACGCTCCAAACAATGCCATTATTCGTGTTATTAATTCCAGCAGTTATGATTTTTAAGCTAGGCGATTTTACGGCACTCATTGCCATTATCATTTATGCCATTGTGCCGACCATTCGTTACACCGAACACGGCCTACGGCATTTGCCAGAAGAGGTTCTGGAAGCAGCCAATGCGATGGGTATAACGCGACTACAGATGTTGTTTCAGGTAAAACTACCCATGGCACTACCAAACATTATGCTTGGGCTTAACCAAACGGTGCTGTATGCTGTGGCAATGTTGGTTATAACCGCACTGGTGGGCACCAACGATCTGGGACAGCGCGTCTATATCGGCTTGAGTGATGGAAATTTTGGAGTCGGTATTGTCGCCGGGCTGGGGATGGCGGTACTCGCAATCATTGCTGACAGGATACTTCAAGCCGCTATTCGACGGTATCAAGAGTCGACAGGATTAGTCTGACAAGATGACGGTTCAAGCAAAGCGAGGGCAGGTCATAGTAATCCGGTAGTGCCTTAGGGAAGTTGATTCCGAGTGGAAGATATCGTTAGCGTTCAATATTTTAGACCATTGCATAGGCGGATATTTGCTTGGTAGCAAGGCCTGTCTGCGTGCAACGCACAGACAAACACAGGCAGGCGAAAACGCACGGAATGAGGGAGTAACCCCCTTTGTCCCCCCCTTGTCAAGGGGATTATAGATGACCGGTTGAGTACGGTTTCAACGCCGCCATAGAGTAGAATAGTCCATTATGCAAAGATATCGAATAACATTAACAATAGAGGAGCATTACTGATGAAAAACTGGAGTCAATTTTATATTGGTGGCCGCTGGGTTACCCCGCACACAACCAAATCATTCCCCGTCATCAATCCAGCAACGGAGGAAAAAATCGGGACGATTATGCTGGGCGACCAGGATGATGTTGATGCTGCTGTCGCCGCCGCCCGCCAAGCCTTTAACCACTTTTCCCGTAGCAGCAAAGCCGATCGTCTTGACCTGTTGGAGCGTTTATTGGCTTTGAGTAAGGCTAGAATTGACACACTGGCAGAAGCAATCAGTAGCGAAATGGGTGCCCCCATCACTATGGCACGGCAAGCGCAAGCGGCCACAGCCATCGGCCACCTAGAAGGCATTATTGAGGCACTGAAAAAGCAGGAAGACAGGGTAACGCTGGCTAATGGCGACATCATATTACGTGAGCCAATCGGCGTTTGTGGTCTAATCACGCCTTGGAACTGGCCGATCAATCAAATCGCGCTCAAAGTGTTACCAGCACTGGCAAGCGGTTCAACCTGCGTCCTAAAACCTTCAGAACACACACCGATTAGTGCCGCTATCTACGCGCAGATGATTCACGATGCGGGTTATCCTGCCGGTGTCTTCAATCTGGTTCACGGTGATGGGCCAACTGTCGGCGTCGCCCTATCGCGGCACCCAGGTATTGATATGATTTCCTTTACTGGCTCAACACGGGCAGGCATTGAAGTCGCCAAGAATGCAGCGGATACGATTAAGCGCGTCACCCAAGAGCTCGGTGGCAAATCACCCAACCTAGTATTCGCCGATTGTGGTTTGGACAGTCGTATTACCGCCTCGGTGCAAGAGTGCATGTACAACACCGGTCAATCCTGCGATGCCCCGACACGGCTACTTGTCGAACGCCGCTGCTACGACGAAGCTTTGGCAATCGCAAAAGCGGCGACCGATCAACAACCAGTAGGCGATCCAAGCGTTGAAGGCGATCATATCGGCCCCCTATTTGACCGTATTCAATTTGATCGAGTACAGGCAATGATTCGGGTTGGTCTTGATGAAGGTGCCACGTTGGTTACCGGCGGACTTGGACGCCCTGAGGGGATAGAACGCGGCTGGTTTGTCAAACCGACGATCTTTGCTGATGTGACCAATGACATGCGAATTGCACGAGAGGAAATTTTTGGTCCCGTACTCGTCATCATCCCGTTTGAGGATGAGGAAGAAGCGATACGCATTGCCAATGATACGCCTTATGGCTTGGCTGCCTATCTACAAACCGGCGACCCAGAACGGGCTCATCGTGTTGCCGCTCGCCTTCGTGCTGGTGCCGTCCACATCAATGGCGGTAGTCACAACTATGGCTCGCCCTTCGGCGGCTATAAACAATCTGGCAATGGTAGAGAGGGAGGGCTACTGGGTCTTGAAGATTATCAGGAAATCAAAACCTTGCACATTGGTTAAGAAAAATCAGCAAAAGATAACCAATCACCACACTGACCGTGCAATTGACCCAATCTAGCGAATAGAACAGGGGTTCTTTTTTTGCTCGTCGGTGCTAGCAGGCGGGTGAATGGGGACACCCACCACCTCCATCAATGCTCTCTGCAAATAATGTTGTGGCTTCCAAAGTGAAACGCAACATTATTAGGCGTTGTACACCTCATGAGGAGTTCTTGAATCCAAGCACCTTCATCGGTCGGTGATTGAACCACGCTTCCAACTTTCTCACGGGTGCTTTGGTCAACCAAGAAAAGTCAC